>JAEMWC010000239.1:40000-82500 GCA_016490735.1 Pachyseris speciosa | reverse complement strand
AAGTCAGACTTAATCCCTTTCAGTTTGTCAAGCACCGCTCTAACATTTCCTGCAACATCACGCAATTTGCCAAGCGTTTCTAAACTTTGCACGTTATACAAAAGGCGTTTGTAAAACTCCTCTACCTCCCTTGGATTTTCTCCCATGATAGTTGGCAGGCCCATGATGTTGTTAACGTACGCATTAACAATTTCCGAGGTTTTCCCATATTCTGACTGAAGGATGTTTTTGGCCCTTTCGTAACCCTCGGTACTGAACGGAAGCCCATCAATAGCTGCTCTTACTTGCGGCTGAAGAAGTTCCTTTAAGTAAGCAAATTTTGTGACTGGCGCTAAACTCGTTGACTCGATTTCCGCGCAGAATTTATTCCAAAATGACAACCATTGTTCATATGTCCCATCGTACTTAGTAATTGATAGCTTGGGTAGCTTTGCGTGCGAACCACTCGACTCCCCTTGGTTCCCTTTTCTTAGTTCTGCGGACTTCTCCTCGTATTTTAGTTTCATTTCCAACTTTTCCTTTTCGAATTTGAGTTGTTTTTCTCTTTCCTTTTCTAGTAAAACTTCTTCACCCTCTTTCTTAGCCAATTCCAATTGCTGTCTCGATTCACTTAAGTGTTTTCCCAGATATTCAATCTCCGCGTCTACGCCCTCAATTTTCGCTTCTACTGAATTACTCCAGGTACATACCTCCTCCATCGACTCACCGCCTTCTAGTTTCTTTTCTTCGATCTTCCCTTGACTACATCCACCTCTTTGGTCAGCGCCACCAGTGCCTCGCGATGCCTCTCAATAGTCGCGGTGTTTCCCTTTTCAACGATGTCTTTAGCCTTGTTTCGCTTGAATTCTAAAAGTTGGAGTTTCTTAGCAATCTCGTTTAGAAGTGTTTCCATTTTCGTAGTCTCGTTAGTCCCGTCGGAGGTGCCACTTAGTATTGGAAATCAACAGTTCACCCAACACTAGTCTCGTCTCAGATATCTTTTATTCGTTACAAAGCTCACAAAATTCTCGACCGTCACCGAACACGTTTTTTCTCGACTCTCTCTTTTGCGGATCAATCCTCATTGTCCATGTATTCTATGTTCACGTGATCAACTTGTCGCTCAAACTTACTTACATTTATCTGCTGGTTGTCAATTACTATCACGATCCTTGTCACGATATGAATTTCCTGTTTTTCAAGTTTCACGCAACCATGAGTAACGCAACTATGAATCTTCAACACCTTTATTTACCCTCGGCAGTATTTATAGTACAAAGGCTAGTGGGGCCGAGCATATACAGAAACAAATAATTCAAATAAACAAATAAACATGATAAGAATCCCAACTGGTCGAAGGCAGACCAGTTGGCTATTTACAAGGATGACCGAGGAGTTGAACCAGGGACTACCCGGAGCAAGACCAGCTAGTGGCGAGAGCGGGATTTGAACCCGGGATGACCGCATTGAAATCCAGCGCCCCAAACCACTCGGCCATCCTGCCTCTTCAAATAGCATAATCATAACTAACATCTCTACACTAACCTAAACGATTTTATACATTTATGTTTGCAAGTGGAACAAAGTGGACCACGTCGCTTTCGATTCTCATCCGTATGGAGTAACGTCATCCTCAGCAGATCCACTGTTGTTAGTCTGGCTTTCAGCTCTTCATTTTTCAAGGTAGATCGGTGGCACCTACGGTTGCAAGACCTTCACGTGCCATGGCCTATAAGCGTTTCAGACTTTGTATAGACCAAGGCAATTGTATTCACACGCTTTTCTTTGGAGCTCTCAGCGGAAATGAAATGCATACCGGTTTACCGGACTCCGACCAGACTGACAGCTTTTGAAAGGGCAAATCTGTTATTGATGAATGTGTGTCACGTACGTAGTGATTCGATGGAGATTTCAGACCTAGCAACGACTGTAAAGTAAACTTGACTGTTAAAAAACATTTTAAAATATCATCTTTTTAGGATGCAGAGAAAATTTTCTTAACTTTTACAAATGGCTTGAGTTCTGCTTTCATGAGATCATGAGTGAGACGCTAGTGTAACAAAATGAATTTTTGTAATATCCGGCGTTTGTAGCCAAAAATATGCTAACGTAACCTCGTGGTTAACCGAATAACGACTTTCCAACTGAGGGCGCCAAAATATTTTATAGTGTGTCTAGTATGTGCTCAGAAGTGCTGATCAAAAGCCGAGAGCCTTTGTCTCAAGACCGGGCTATTTGGAAAAAACGGAAAAGTTATGGGTATTTGGTATTTCTTTGCGACACTCAATTTAAGCCAAGAATCACTGAAGTAACTGGAACTGTTGTAGAACTTACACTCAGTAAAACGACCTATTTCGTTGTTCACCGCTGAGGAGTCTCGCTCCTGAGTGAGCGGCGGAAATCGAAGGCCAGTTTTAGCCGTTGCAAATGCAGGTGAAGGCAGTTTTGTTTGAGTACACACGACGAAAATGAAATTCAATTGTTTGAGGGACCTTGAATTAACATGCGTCGTAAACTAGGCCTACGTGTGTGTAGTACGGAACAGAGTCCCGAGGGGTTATCGTGGTTATCAAGTAAAGATCAAGCATGGCTCGATTAGCTCAAGTGAAATGTGGCTTCTTTCGGGATTTAAATGTGAGGAAATGCATGCATTTTTCTCAGCCAGCAGGTTGAGATGTAGGATTTCTGCACCAGTTCTCTTGTTGTAGATAGAGTAATGAATTAAGCGGCAGAAAATATTGTGCAGAATATATGCATCCAACACCTCTTGAGTAATCTTGTTTAAATTTCGTCTCCGCACATTACCCGTAGTTATTAACTATAGATTGTTAGTGTGGAATTCTGTTCTGAATAAATGTCAGTAATTATGAACAACCTTATGCAACTGTGCTTTAATCGCGTGTTAACATGGAATAACTCCACTGAAATGTATGCCTGCAGTCAAGTATTTTCATGTTCTTGAGGAAATTACGTTTTATATGTAGAGCGAAATTGAGCTTTTTTCACAGACAAGTTCCGGATTTTTGTGGAAAAACACATTTTACTTTGGAACGCGTTTACCTTGGGTATATCCATACCTTGGTATAACATCCATACCTTGGGTATAACATCCATACTTTGAGTATAACATCCATAACTTGGGTATAACATCCATACTTAGAGTATAGCATCCATACCTTGGGTATAACATCCATACTTTGGGTATAACATCCATACCTTGGGTATAACATCCATACTTTGGGTATAACATCCATACTTTGGTATAACATCCATACCTTGGGTATAACATCCATACTTTGAGTAATATATATATTTAGCCAAGCCTAAAAGCGGAGCTCCAAAAGCATTCTTTTTCTACTGGCATTTACATATAGTCTGCTTGTCATATCACCCATCTGACCTCACTCAAGCTACAGACCCAATGCTATAGAAAATAGTATGGAAAGGTGATCTGAGCCAGTGGCACAGTGGATTTGGACCCCACGTGGATTTGCACTCTCCAGTCCAGATCTGCTTGTGGATCAGATTTGGACCCCCTAGTCCAGAACTGCTAGCAGATATGAATCCCCTTTTACGAATTTGGACCCCCACCCCTCCTAAAAACAAGCGTTCTATTGAGTAAGGTAATAAAAATTCCTTTCCAAACTGAGTTTGGAGATGTTAAAAAAGCAAAATAAAAATATTGAGGTAGGTTTTTTTTAAAAATAATCTTTACTACCTTGTGTAAAAAAGAACCTGCAAAGCTAGTTTTCATCTATAAATTTTTAAAACAAAACATTTCTTAACATCTTAGAGCAATACCTAAGGACAGGTCTGTTTCCCCGTTCAACTGTAGGCAACTTAGTTACATACTTAGCTACTTAGGTATGGTTTAGAGCCACTAGAAATTGGTGGAGAAGCCTGGTGATTGCTCCTTGGAATCAGTATCACATCAGATATATAGTGATTCAGATCATCACTTCATAATGAATGCAATTTCAATTATCCACAGCCTCCCATGAGACAGTCAGAAATCGGAAATGGTGTATCCTCTGGATATATGTATGCCTCACAAAAATTATGAAAGAAAGATACATGGAAATCAATAAAAATATTTAGATGCCATGAATTAAGACCAAGATATTTATTTTGATCAATTACTTCTTGACCTTACTATCACAAAAAAAAAAACTGCTTGCTAACATTAAGCTCATCACTCAATGCTCCTACAGTGTTTTCAAAAAGAAATCCAGCTTCTCTTCTGGCCAGTTAAGTGCAAGACCAAACAACTTGATAATAATATATTGGGCATTTGGTTGATACCACTATCAAGGTGATTCATCAAAGCAAAAGTGCTGGAAATCCGTTAGCCATCTTAACTTGATCTTAACATACTTCATCAAACATCAGAGATGCCATTAAACATTAATGCCAAATGTCATCCAAACATCCCACGAGATTGGTGTGACCAGCTACTAATAAAATTAATTGAAAGACTGTATGCAGGAGGAGGAAGTCCAAAGGATGTGTAAATTGATGAGAAAGAGCTTACTTTAAGTTTAATTTTAAGTTTTAAGTTTAACAATACTTTGTCATGTGAATACAACTAAGTTGATACAAAACAAAAAAGTGCATGACTGGAGAATAATTGGGAGAAACTAAATTCCCATACAAAGAATATTATCTAATATTACACATTCTAAAAGCTAAGAGGTGAAATTTAAACGTGGCCCAAAGCTAACCTAATCAAATTAAATCAAATACTTGTCTCTTACAAGTCACCCCTGATTTGAGATTGAGACTAAAAATCATGAAGTAATCCAAAGCAAACCTAATTAAATTACATACTTGTCACTCACAAGCTACATCTGATTTAAAATTGACACTAATAATGTAATAGATAGGACTTAAAACTGCTTAAAGAAGGTGCATGCATGATGTTCGATGGAACACCATTCCAGTCTGTTATGTAGCGATTATAAAAAGAAAAGCTGAAGGCCATATATATATTTAGCCATGCCAAGCCTAGAATCGGAGCTGCACACTCTCACCGAGCAACTTCGCAAGAGTTTATTTGGGCCAGTTTAATTTGTGTCCAAAACAATTGAGCAGCAGCAGGGAAAACGAAGAGTTTTCGATAGTAAACGTTTGCAAAAAAGAAAAAAAAAAGACGGACATTCTTGAGTCTAACTACTTTGAGATGAAAGCGTAAAGGGATTCAAAGCGGATCAAAAACAAAACAAAACAAAACAAAACAAAAACACTGCAAGCGAACAAAGTACGATACCGGCGAGTGTTTGCTCGAAGAAGGAGAAGGTGGATAAATTAAACAAGACTAGCTAGTAATTAAAATAGCTTGTAATGATAAAACTAGGAAAATCGGTATTTATTTTGACATAAATGCCCCTAGAAAAAAAAAAATAAAGGGTACAAACTCTTCGTTTACAGCATTCAAAAGGAATTGACCGCGGTTCAGAAACAATATAACAACAAACATAAGACTTATTACAAGAAAACAAAGCACAATATGAATAATATTTCTTCGAAGATTCTTGGAGAAGATGCAGAAATTGGACAGGTAACAAAACTATCTTTCTAATTTCCTTAGCAGATTTGACATAAATGTCCGTAGAAAAGACAAAAAAGAGGTCCGTACCTGATCGTTTAGAGCAGTCAACAGGAATCACTGAGACAGCAATCACTCGGAATGCGACAGAGCTGAATAATAGAGCCATTTCCCACAAAATCTTTCCTTGGCTTACACAAAACACTTAAGTGCTTTGATGGTTTTACTGTTACTTCCCATGTCTTCCGAAGAACCTTCTTCAATTAATGATTCTCAGTGGCAAAACATCATCCAGATAACGAAGAAAGCGCTTGCCAAACCAAACGAGCATTTCTCTCGCAGACCCGTCCACTTTAAAATTTATCAAAACCAGCCAGCCAGTCAACCCATTTCGCTGTTTTTAACATCCAAACGCTGATTCTTACCGGTTCAAACAAACGACATGTTTAAAGACGGCGAAACTTAATTGTTGTTTACAGGCTGCTTTCGACGAAGATCTCTTAAAGACTTGACGAAGTGAGGCGCGCTGGGTTTTGACTGTTTTGGCAGCATTTTGACAACTTAATGTCAGATTTTGAGAAGTGCACATGCACATGCATTTGATCGGATTTTTTATTTTTACTCGAGCTCGAGTCTCCCCCTTAAATGCTTAATTTTACGAGGACTCATTGCGATTACGTGTTGATAAGATAAGGGCAAAAGTTTCTTAACGCTACTGTGAGGAACCAAGGTCGAAAAACAGTCAGCCAAGCCGAGTAAAAACACTCGTTCGCTTGCAAAGAAAACAACGTAACAAAACAAACAAACAATTCAACTACTTCTTTGCGTCCAAAACGAGTACAGATGATTGTTATTTATATCCATTCGAGAGAAAAATACAAGTTTCATTCCGAACAAAAGTAACAACGATTAAACCAAATGTTAAGCTTCTATTTATTTAATTTACCTCACTGTCCTGTGTTGTAGAGGTTTCTACCACTTGAAAATGCGTAAGCTTCAGTAAAGTAAAAACAAGCATCCGCAAAAATAGCAAACGGTTTCTCCAAAGAAAGAGCTTCTTCCACAGAGTTTGAGCTACTCATTCCTCCCATTAATACCGGTGAACTGCTAAGTGTCTTTTCTTGGTGAGATGCAAGATGCCGCGGTGAAGTGAAAGCCCTTGAAGCGTTGAATTATACTGTTTTCAACCGCACAATCTTTGAAGCTTTTCCTGAGAAAAATCTTCCGTCCTTCCTTTCATCACTTGAAAATTCACCTTCCGGAGTATCTTTTGACAAGTTCTTGATCTTTATGCTTTTTACGCGAAAGACAAACTTCGATCGAAGAAGATGAAGTTGTTTTGATCAAAATAAAGAAACCAACTGAATGTGAAATTACCAGCCGCAGAAAGCGCGCGAAAAATTTTAACGGCCTCGATTTGGTTTGGGTGTCCCACACTTGGCTTGAGCCTGCGATCCAATCGAAAGCAAGTACCTGGTCAGCGGTCAAAAAAACAGCTGACCTCGATGAGGCCTTAACTTGAGCCCGCGATATGGTCACGTTACACTGGTCAGCGGATACCTTGTTTTGACAGGTGTCAATTGGCTATAAGATGGATGTCCAGTATCAAAGATGTACGCTGTAAAGTAGCTGGTCAGCTGGGCCAGGTGGAGTATGGCCGCCATGTTGGATTATTATGATTATTATTAGGATATTATTAATTATTGGGCGACTCCGTCGTCGTCGTCGTCGTCGTCGTCGTCGTGCGTACGCGCCCACGAGCAATACCGCTAGCCATTTTTACCATGAGAAAAGCAGTTGACGGGTTTCTATAGGTATGGTGCTCCGCTTGACGGCCCTTCGGGCCGTCGGAGCTCCGCTATAACATCCATACCTTGGGTATAACATCCATACTTAGGGGTTCAAATCCACTTTGCCACTTTCTGAGATCATCTTTCCATACTATATTCTACAGCATTGCGTCTGTAGCTTGAGTGAGGTCAGATGGGTGATTTAACAAGCAGACTATATGTAAATGAAAGTAGAAAAAGAATGCTTAGTTAGAGGAGGACTTGCACTAGTCAATGAATGCGAATTACAGTTTCAAATTGAAAGGTGGTTACCCATTCCGAGTGGATTTCCTTAACACTTGCGAGGGTCGATGTTGTAATTAAGAGCACCTGGAGCTACATACGCCGCAAATAGTGAGAATCGTTAGTAAGAAGTTTCAAACCAGAGTGGGCGTGGTCGATCGCGTGACCAGGATACGTTTTTTTCTTCTCCTTTTTCTCTTTTGTTTTACGTTTCGCTTTTTAATTCTACTAAATGGATTAACTATGTTGTTTTAAATGTGTTAAAAAATCACGGATAGTTTAGAACCAGGCTTAAAGTGCTATGGTACCCTAGACTACTATTTTCTCTAATCAACTCGTTGCCATGAATGATGACAAACACAACGATGTTTGAGTCTCTTGTTGCCATGGTAACAGAACAAGCTTTTGTCAGATGTCTTCAATAGTGCTTTTTCGGTAACAACAAATGAGCAAAAATACTTAGTAGTCAGTGAGGCAATAAACATTTTTTTTACAAATTATCTTTGTATTGATCTATGATATGAACCTGAATCTTGTTATTTGCAGAAAGAAAAAGTTTCATTTTGTCCCAAATGGGTATTTTCTTCTTATACTTACCATCAATCTTTCAAATGTTTATATAAAAGAATAATTCAACAGATTAGCTTTATTCCCGTTAATTGCACAGGTTTACCTACATCCAATTTGATCCCTAAAAAGCTGATAAAAGTAAAATCATGGAAAGTAAATAGTTGTTGCCCATCTACAAATTCAATGCCAGGATATTGTCACGACAAAAATTGCTCTGGTCAGGTTTTGCCATCTTTTCCAGCAACATCAGTGCAAAAGTGTTTGTTACACATGAAGCAAAGGGACAAAATCAAACAGGTATGACAGTGCACTTTTCCGGCAAAGTAATAGCATAGAGATAGGATGTAAACAATATATCAGCTCAAAACTAGTGCAAGAATTAAATGAAAATCTTACCTCGCAGTCTGGACAAATCTTTTTTCAACTGAATCCTTTATTCAGATAGTAAACATCACAAAACAGCTCTTCTGCTTCCAAATTAATAAGGAAGTTTGCAAATAAAGGCAAACAAGAGCTCTCTCAGCTCCCTTTTTATCAGCAATCTCAACCATGCAGCCAAACAGCCAAACAGCAAAAATCTGATCCCGTTGCATCCTGGGAAATTGCATATATCTTTGAGCAAGAAAGGCTCCTCCAAAACAATTTACCATTCTCAGACCAGGATCCAATCCTGCACCAAAAGTTGTTCGGTCACCTTCAGCATTCGATGAAATTTTCACCAGTGAAGATTGGAGCCTGGTGAGACAAGGCTTACTTGCGTAGAGGCCCCTTGTCCACGAACAACAAACTGTCAGAGTTCACAATGCTAAGGGTGCGAAATTTAAAATCACAAATCACTTAAGTGTACTTAGCCGCATCAAAGCAGTGTAGCCGGTTATGTTACAGTTACAGATGATTGTTTTTGCGCGTGTTATGTCGTTGTTTTGTGTTTGCTTTTTTTTTTCTTTTCAGAATGTTACAATGGCATTTGCAAGAGAATGATGTATGACATGACGTCTCAGCTTTGCTCAGGCAGGGTTTTTTAAGGGGCGTGATACTGGCCCCGGGAGTATGGAGAGGCAGCAATCGGGTTCGGGTTGGGCGGTCTTTTTCCGTGTTTGTAGCAAAGGACACTCTTCAGAGGCTTTGGGATAGGCCTAGCCTGCATCACCTATTTCCTTTGTTTAGACGTCTTTACGCAGGCTAGGATAGGCCTAAATGGTCATTTTAGCAACGATCAGGCCTCATCATCACATCACAAGCTTGGTTCGGCTCTTCGGTTGTGAGCATGAAAATGAACGAGGCCATGGTGTTATCAAACCGCCACAGGTTTGGCGTGTACTTTTTTTAGCTTCGTCAGTAAGCCACATTACGTTTCACTTATTTTATCAATCTTAAGGCATAATTTGGCATAGCTTACGAGGAGTAGCAATTTTCGGGGCAATCAAGTGGCAGATAAACCAATATCAAACGATCCGGTCAATCTGACACAAAATTGTTCAGAAACCACTGAAAGGAAATACCTTTTCATCGTTTCCGTATTAGTGATTGATTGGATAAATGATCAACCAAGTGCGGATGAAGTGATATGGGTGCATTACTTTTGGGGTGGGTAAATGATGATAAATAAGAAGGGTCATGCAATCAGTAGCTCAAATTAAACTGAGGAAATTTCCAGATCGCAGATCCCCAGAGATTAGCGCCTCTGCAAACTAATTCCACTGTAAATATACTACTTTTGTTCTAGCAGAACGGTTTCGTTTAGACATTGGCCTCCATATAGTAGATTGTAAAACTAAAAATCAAAGCCATATAATAAATCCTTTATTGACGAAGCTTGTCCGATTGTTCGGTCAACAATGGTATTTGACATTCTTTAGTTCGATAAAAACGCGAAACAAACGCACAACAAATAAATACTCTATGGAAAGACGAACGACGAACGATTCCCCAAAGAGCCAGTTGCAATGTCAAGCATAATCCCCGAGATTTACCCGACTAACAAAACGACACTGTATGCTCCACGCAATCGGCACGGTCGGTGCCGACCCCCGTCAGTGCTCTTTTGGCAACAGTCTAAACTTTGTTTTATTTTGGAGGTTAAAGTTTTCAGGAGCTGTTGAAGTTTTCCCTGGCCAAATTTTGACGGGAAAATTGTTTTCGCATGCGGTTGCCACGGTTTCACAGGCAAATCCACTTACTTCATCTACAGTTATATTTTCGGCTTAGCTAAAGGCTGTTTCAGCAACCCAAATCAAAAACCAAGCTCACAGGTCTAATAGAATGTCTAAACGAATATACGGTTCAGTAAATGTCAACATTAACGTCTATGTATACTAGTTCTTGCTGTCCTTGACTGTAGTGATAAAACATTGTCATGGCTCCAATGATGCCGCTCTTGTGTTAACATTATGGTTCAACTTTATCCTTGGTTCAATTTTTATTTTACTTTGTTTTGTGCTCGTTATCATACATTACCTTACGCAAGTACGAAGAAACCAATGGTAAAATTGAACTACAACATTAAAGTGCTACTACGATCAAAAAATTACTCGTCTTTTTTCTTCAAATTTCTAAAGTGTGTTTGCTAAACAATCGACTCGCGAAATTTCAAGCTTTAATTTGCAGAAGTCAGTTTTTTATTTTGACTGAAATATTTCCATTTAGTGTCCGCCATTACTAACTTCAAAATCTTGAGAGAACTGGATCGAGGACATAATGACGTAGAAAGCTCACAAGCGTAAGAATGCAGTGTGTGTAAACCCGGCTGCTTTAGTATGCGGCACGGGAATTTTGAGTTTTCAGACTCTCAAACTCGTGTCAAATTTACAGAGAGTAAAGTACAGTACCGTAATAAATTGTAGGATATTAATCCCCCCACCCCCCCCCCCCAAAAAAAAAGATACAAAGAAAAACACCAAGGAAAGAATCGAAGAAGATAAAGTACTATATGTTATTTCGGTGTAACTTACCTCTTCGACCAAACTTCACAGTCATCAATAGTAAAATACAATAATAATGATGATGATGAAAACGATAACGATAACGATAACGATAACGATAATGATAATGATAATAATATCTTTATCCAGGAGGTTGCCGTCACCCGAAGGTGGTTTTCATGCGAGTCTTGTTAAAGGTAGCAAAAAATTAAAAAGAGTAGCAATTTGAAATGTATTTGGTAACCATCTTGTCCTACGGCCACAGCAGCTTCTTCCTATCGTAAGCAGCTTCAATCGTTGCGTTTCAGCAAGGCTTGAATTCCTCAAACATACCTGTAGTAGTTTCTTTGAACGTCCACTGGATATCCTTGATATCCTGATCAAGAATTTTGCGAATCTCCCCTAGAACGACCATTGTACAATCAGTCTGCCCACTAAGCACGATGCGTCCTACTTCCTTCTCCGTGGATTCCTTGAAAATGTTCTTTGGACAATTTGTAGTGATCGCCTTCCTCTCGATTTTTTGCTTTTCTGAAAAGATTCGCAACTGCTAAAGTTTCGATCATAACTGCTACGATCCATTTCATCTTGAATGTCAGTTTTACCAATTACACCAGGTAACCTTTGAAATATTAGTGGTGGCAATAAATGTATATATACCCATGATATTTTATTGCTTTAGTTCCCTGTTTTAAACACAGCACTATATTGAGCTTATTTAACCAATCCGTAGATTGAAATGACAATAGCATTACCGTCATGTTCGGAACAATGAAAAAAGAAGCTATTGAAAAACCCTAAGCTGACACTCAGGGCGTTTTCCATTTACCAAAAAATTCCGGAATGACCTTCGGTGAAGAACGTGTTCCATTCGACAAACGTTCCATTCATTCCCAGGCTCCACACTTTCCCGCTAAACTTCCAAATATTAACTAAGATGTCTTAAACGAAACTGTAGAGTTGTCTATGTAGAAGGTCTTTTAAATTGAGAAAACGATGATGACTCTCCTATCCTCGCTGCGATTGCAGCTTATATGAGGCGCGATCATCGCCAAAACGAAGGGTTTTTCAAAAATATATTGCGACGATATTTCATCGATGAATGTTACAAGCCACTTCAGGGCGACTCGAGGCGGATCCTTGAAGCTTCGTGCAGGGAAATGAAGCCACTGGAAGATTCCTCATAGATACTCTTATTGGTTGTATGGCAAAGCCGCACTTAAAACGCCTACTGTGAAAGGAAAATAACGAAAGACATTGTTTAATTTCAGATGCAAAGTATTACGCGGGAAACAATCGGAATGAGCTTACTCAAAGAACCCGCTGGCAAATTGTAATGTTTTCTTCAATAAATTCTGCTTACCATTAGTATACATTACACAATTGTGATTCATTAACGTATGAAGATCGGGTGCTAGTCCATGACACACGGGGCATTCGAATAAAACTATTCGAGGTGACCGAAGAAGGAATCGCCATCTTACCAAAGATATGGCCGTGAAAGACCTGGAACTGGTGAAATCTTGTGAAACTCGTAAATGGCACACGCATTTTCCATCGGAAAGTTGTCCAACGGGAAAACAGGACTACCTTTCCAGAAGTTCCGTTTATTTCGGAAATTTTTCATTGGAACGAACCAAAAACATGTGTTTCATTTACATCGCAACCGCAATTTCCGGAATTTCTTGGTAAATGGAAAACGCCCTCAGTCACCAACGTGGTGGTGATAGCGTCACTTTCATACTGTCCATTAGCTTGCCAAAAAGCGTGGATTTCTCGACAACACCAGAAATTTCGCGGACATTTCAGTCTATCAACCGGCCGCTCCTTCTTCGAATAAGCCATTTCCGAATTGCCTGCTGCCTATATTTCAAAGCGAGGCCTGGTGCACAACCATTCACATGAAAATGAGCTCGAGATTAATTTGCATTTAATAAGAATATGAAAACATGAGCTTGAAAAAGAGGCCAAATGTCGAATATAGGTAGTTTGCACTTTACGTCATTGCCGCCATGTTGATTAACGTAAACAATAGATCCCTCGTGAATGGTTTGAACCCAGGAGTCATATCATAACTAAATGAGGCACGATCGTCCGGGTGAGTGTAGTCCTAAGAAGGACTGTTTGTGGTGACATTGACTGACGTTTCGACAATCTGAGCGGAAGTCATCATCAGAGTCAAGTGATTTGGGTAACCTCAGGAGATGGTATAAGAACTCTGGTCGTTGATGTGACTGGTCAACAAAGTCGTGATGTTATTGGTTGTCTGTCAGTTAAGCCGTGATTTTATTGGCTGTGAAGACTGTAAACCGTGATTGGTGCGTTTCGATCCGTCTTTTGTTAGTCAAATGTTCGTAGGTGTATTGTTAGTCAAATGAGTCGGTTTGTCTATTGTTTGCCTGTTGTTGATATCGTCAATAAGTCGTTTGTAAGGTGCGGGAAGCTGTTGGCAACGGTTCAGTGGTGTCTGTTCTAAGTTAGTAAACCAACTTTCCAGTGCGATCCGTTGGTGGTAGTTAGTACAGTAGGTAATGCATTTAGCAGAGTCCCAGTCGATTGTGTGGTTTGTTAGTAAATGGTGCTCAGCAATGTTATTGTTGATGTCACCATTTCTCGTCGCTCGTTTGTGTTCAGTCAGTCTTACGTTCAAATTTCTGCCAGTCTCACCGATATAAGTGGCCTGACAGTCGCAGCATTCGATCTTGTAAACTGCTCCCTGTCTGTCCTTAACGTTCGTCAATAGTTGTCGTAACGTTGTGATGGGTCTAAGAGCGACACGGAGATTGTAAGGTTGTAGTATCCGTGCAATAGTCTCAGAAGTTCCTTTGATATAGGGTATAGTCGCTGTGGTGACTGGTGTCGAATTAGCGTTTGGTTCTGTCCTGTAAGTGTTGCGTTTAACAAAGTCGCGGTTGTAGTTGTTCTTACTGAAAAAGGTTGTCTAAGTATTTGCGTTCGTCTGCTAAACTGTTGCGTGAGTCGCAAACTAGTTGCGCTCGTCTCGTTAAGGTCCGTATTGTCATAGCTTTGTGTGAAGTAGGGTTGTAAGATGATTAGTCAAGTAGTCTGTCAGTGTGTGTAGGTTTTCTGTAAACTGTCGTCTGTAGTCTGTTGTTGTCACGGCTAACAAGGCAGTCCAGAAAAGGTATCTTACCATTCTCCTCGATCTTCTTGGTAAACTGTAAGTCGGCGTTCTGTCTGTTGAGGTGCTCGTGAAAATCTCTTAATATATTTCCACCGGAAATATTTATTTTTCCAGTCTTCCGCAATTTTGGCGTCACTTTTGTTAAAAAGAAAAAAAGAAAACTCGACTTTCCCTAGCAATTTAAATCAAATTTCTGTGGCATATAGTTAACGGTTGGTTTCCCCAATAATTCAGTATTCAGTTTATACACAAGAAGCATTGTTAATTTCTTGATTTGTTCAGTGAGACAATTTTAATGGGTGACTTTGTAATTCTTGTGAGTTTTTTTGTATTGCATTTTTCTGGTTATAAGAATAAAAGTTTGGATTGTATGTAATATATAAAAAAACGAGTGCGAGTGTTTCATCAGGTGTTTCAAACACGGAGAAACAGATGAAACCACTAAAAGGACGGCGCCGAAAGCGGAGTGCTTTTATTGTTTCGAGGTATTTGGAACCCCTGATGAAACAGCAAGCACGAATTTTTGATATGGCTCCTTAAATACGCATAAAAATACAATGCAATATAGCAAATATATTCTCTGCATAATTATAACCAATTGTTTTAACGAGCAACAGCGCATACATTGTTCTGTTCTCATTTTCGCTACAGCTGAATAAGCGGCGGTGATCTTCACCTCAAAATTCTTTGATTGCACTCACGTGATAAGACGGCCATGTTGGTGCCAAAACAATAGAAAAATATAGCTTAAGGTTTGCATAATAAAGGGTCAAATTCCCAAAAGACTTTTTCGCTATTGTTCTTTCCACCAACATGGCCGCTGTGACGTCAGGTGCGATCAAAGAATGGCAATCTTTCAAAATCAAAATGGCTATGAGCCACAGAGCTACCAACCACTAATGTATCACATTTCAAACCATACACAACTTAATCGATCTCAACGAATTTACGGCATGTTAAGTGTAACAGCCCTCTTCAAAACTAGTTCTTTTCTATCCGATTCCTTATCTCAGACAAAATTACCAACAGCAAGTTACTCCTCATCTTTATTGATATCTTTTGTTAGTCTTCTGTAGTATTTGTTACTTGGCTGTTTTCATGATCGAAATTTTGGTTGTACAGTTTATCTTAGAATATAAGTGCTTATAATTATATCTGACAAAACAGTACGGCGCCGCGTTAGAGGTACTACACCATAAAAGGTATTATACTATTTCAGCTCAAATGATCATTCAAGCTATTCTTAAAAAGAAAATAAAAATTTATTAAACATTTTACATTCTGTGAATGATATATGAAATGAATCATATATGAACTGCGGAAATGAAATCAAATGAAGAATGATCCTCACAGTTGTTAACGCAATTTATGCAATTGGGAAAAGAAGCCTGAAAAAAATTCAGGACTTCAACGGGGTTTGAACCCGTGACCTCGCGATTACCGGTGCGACGTTCTAACCAAATGAGCTATGAAGCCACTGACGTTGACTTTTCATTTGATTTTACATGCTATAGCATTTTCCCTGGTCTTAAAAAATCAATTTAAGTCTGTGGTTCCTCTTCAGTGTTTGGAGCGGAAATTATGGAAATGTCTTTTGTCGCTTTTAAGACCTCCGTGTCCTCTTTTTTGACCTCCGATTATTTTTCAAGATTACACCTGATTCGATTCATTTCAGTATACTGCGCTGACGCATGTTTGGAAAATATGCCCGAGCGGATTTGGTGCGACTTTTGCACTAAAAAAAAAACATCGAACGGTTTGTCCCGAGAAAAAACGTGAGAAAACACGTGATTTTCATGTTTACACGTCGGCTACAAATTAAACATGCATAAAACGAAAGTGTCGTGTTAACTTTTCTTTCCCGGAAACAAAATAGTGGTGTGAATTCATTATTGGGCTGATTTAGCAAAGACAACGGGCACTTCTTGACAACGGCGTCCGCAGATCTAAGACCCGATTTGACCAATGGCAGAGCAGCAAATTGAGCAACAGAAGTCGTGTTCAGTCCTTTCGGCGCGCTCTCGCGTCCTCTAATGACGTTCCCGTTATGTTGCTAAATTAGCCTATTTTTAGAATAAAACAACACCAGCAGGATATTGCTTGTTTTGCTCCGGAATTGTTTTGTCCACAGTACTATACATAAAATACCAGTTTTGAATACACTTCTTGCGAGTCCTTTGACTCTGAGCGGGGGAGACAGGAAAATGAACTTTGAGTCAACGGCACGGGAAGAGGAGAGACCCTGGGAACGAGATTGGTGGAGTCGACTGCGTTCGCAGGCTAGTTCGACGTCTACGTTAATAAACACACTGAAATACCTCGCCCTTGTTGACAGCGATGGCTCAAAAGGGAAACTTTTTCGATGACATTAAAAAATAATTGGAGTGTCCTGTTTGCCAAGAGCAGTTTTGGTGAAATTAAAGAACCGAAATTCCTGAAGTGCCTGCACACTTTCTGCAAGATCTGCGCGTTGTGGTAACTGCGACGAAAGAAAACCTCTGAAGGTTTATTGTTCTGATTGCAATTTCCTTCTGTGTGAGGAGTGCGTTGTGGCCCATAGAAGATGGAAAACCGTCTTCAGTGGACATCATCTTAAAGAAATTGGAAACTTCCTGTCAAGCGACGTACGAGATTACGTTCGGAGGGCAAACGTTTGCAGAAGGCACAAGGATGAAGTACGGTATTACTGCGAGAATTGTCAAATTTTCATTAATTTTGTCGTGACGGCGCTGTTTTGGAGCATCAGAGCCACAACATTACCTCGCTTGACCAAGGAGTAGCAAACAACAAAACTGAAATTGAGATTTAAATGCGTACAGCTATGGAAAACGGCTCTCGGTTGAGACACCACAGAGATTCTTTGGAGGAGAGAAGACAGGAAGTAAACAATAGCATTGAAGAGCAACAAACAAATTGGAGCAATTCGCCGAGGAATGCGTGGCAATGATATTCCAGCACAAAGCAAACGTGACGGAAAGGTTAAATGCGCAAAAGGCAGCTTTTCAGGATACGATATCAGCCCATATAGCCAGCTTGGATGACAAAGTGACAGAGATTAATAGCACCTTAACATTTCGCGAAGAACTTCTTCTCCGAAAGAACGTACGAGAAATTTTGAACCTCAGAGCAAATGATTGAACAAAGGCTGCAGGAGCTGTCAGTGTCCTGTTGCCATTTTGAGCCAAAGATGGATTTGTCTGCGGTTAAAGACGTTCCAAACGATGTTGCTCAATTCTTGAAAGACGCACTAGGCAAACCAGACAAGACTAAGAACGGAACTGCGCAAGCGAAGTGTCTCACCGAAGGTAAATACTCAGTTTTAGAGATTGCTATGGCAGGGGATCGCGCAGCAAGTTTGCAACTGGGAGTCCGATGCGAATGCTTTAGCGTGAGTCAACTTGGGGGGTGAGGGGGGCATGCTCCCCTCTGAAATGGCTGGAAATGCATTTAAAACTAACATGGTGTGGTGAAACTTACATACTATCAGCAACAAAAAAGAGGTGTTTTAATACAAGAATAATCCGTATTCAGTAAAACGTTAAATAGAAAGTAACTTTGATTTTTTTCAGTATTACTTGCTTTTTACTGTTGCTAAAGCCCCCAGCCCCTCCCCCTACGCGGTGCCTGTATAGGCAAGACAAAAAAACATAAAATTTAAAACGACTATTAAACGAAATTTAGTAAAAATTTTTTTTTGCCAATTTTAACTTACCAATGCTGCTTGCTTGATGGGAAACACTAAGTAATTTCATCGCTTTATCGGTCTGTGTGGTTTGAACGGCGATTGCTTCATGGGACGATCGAAAAAGCGTTCCAAGATAGGATCCAGCTCTTCGAATAGTGCGGCAGAAGACATGGCGGATAACTCTGATAGTTCTTACCCAGTGAAAGATGCAATCGACGCGCTTCGAAAGGCAATGGAGGCAGGCTTCAACGGATTGCGCTCAGAGTTGGACAAGTTGAGGTATGAGTTGAAAAACGACATCGAACAAATTAGAATTGAAACGCAAGGTTTAAAACAGAGCTTAGAATTCACCCAAGGGGATGTAGCCGTTATGAAGGAGAAGGCTGAAATGGATCTACAGAAGATGAATGATGAACTGGAGACCTTGCGGAAACGAATTACCAGCTTAGAATTATAGCTCCAAACGGAAATTGAAAATAACATTAAATTCGAACAATACACTCGGCGCGAAAACTTACGATTTAACAACATTGAGGAGAACGAGGGCGAAGATTGTAAGAGCGTAGTACACGATATAATTAAGAACGATTTAGGAATTGACTCAAAAGATATTAGATTTCACGCAGTGCACCGAGTGGGAAAGAATGTGGAGGGTAGACATCGGCCAATTATCGTGAGATTCATCAGCCGCGAGGACCGCGACTTAACTTGGAGGAATAGATCAAAGATCAAGAGTTCCAGCAACCACCCAAATTCATATATTACCGAAGATTTTGCTAGAGCTATCCAGGAGGAGCGAAAGATTTTAATTAAGGCAATGATGAAAGCAAGGAACGAACATGGCATACATGACGCAAAAGTAATCGGAAGATTTTTACTTATTAACAACGAAAAATATAACCATCAAAATATTCCAGAAAGCCTAAAATAGATTATTTGCCCTGTTTCGCATGATCATCATCAATTTGCATATTACTCTTTTCTCGAATTGGCTACTAATGACCCCGTTTTGTTATCATGTGTATTTATTTACAACTCATGATCCTGCTAAGTGTCCTTTCTACAATAGTATTTTTAGTAGGTGTTAATGTAGTCCTTTCGCGTGTAATTTTCTTTGTTACTTCTAGTGTTTTTCGGCTAATCGACACTCTAAGCTGTTTTCTCACCACAGTTCTCCAGTCTGCACCATCCATTGCGACCGCTTTCAGAAATGAATCTCAGTATTTGTTCTCTTAATGTGAGAGGATTGGGGGATAAGCTGAAAGGAGAGAAATGTTCAACTGGCTAAGAAAGAAAAAATACTCAATTTACATGTTGCAAGAAGTTCACTGTTCTGAAAATACAAGTGTCATGTGGTCGGCGGAATGGGGCTATAAAACTATTTTTAGCGGTCACGATAGCGCCAGGTGTGGTGTCGCTATTTTATTTAACAACTCCTTCAGTTTCAAAATTCAAAAATCCTTTTCGGACCCAAACGGTAGATTCATAATTTGCGATATAGAATCGGAAAAGAAGCTCATCACAATTGCTACAGTATACGCCCCCAATGAAGATGACCCACAATTCTTTACGAGTTTCTTCGACCATCTTATGGATTTCGAGTGTGAAGAAATTGTCGTTGGTGGAGATTTCAACCTTGTTCTAAATGTAGACGTGGATAAAAAGGTCGGACATGCTAGAACACACAGCAACTCTCAAGAAACCCTAAAGAACCTGGCTGCTCAATTTGACTTAATAGACGCGTGGAGAATAATTAACCCCGATAGCCGTAAATACACTTGGCGTCGGAGAAGGCCGGAAATTTCATGCCGTTTAGACTTTTTTCTTGTAAGCGAAAGTCTGATGTGTAAAGTTAGGGACGCAAATATCTTAGTCGGCTACAAAACTGATCACTCATTAATAGACCTCCGAGTCGCCTTTCATTCTAACTCTAGAGGCCCGGGTTTTTGGAAACTTAACACTTCTTTCCTATCTGAAATTGATTATGTTAATCAAATCCGAGCTGTCATCAAGGAAACACACGACGAATATCGAAATGATGACACTGTTAACGATGCTTTGCTGTGGGAGATGCTAAAACTTAAAATAAGAGAACAGTCATTGAAATATGCGGCGGCCAAAAAAGCAAAACTGTCTCGGCGCGAGGAAGAACTTGAGAAAGAAATTAACTCTTTGCAAAACCAAATTGACAGAACCTTTATGCAGCCAAACGACATGGCAGAAGCTTCTGGCGCCCTTGAGGCTAAGAAGAGAGAACTGGAAAAGATTATTGAATACCGGACAAAAGGTTCAATTCTAAGGGCTCGATGCAGATGGTACAACGAAGGTGAAAAAAATACCAAATACTTTTTAAATTTAGAGAAACGACATTATATGCAAGGTGCTATCACTCAACTGAAAGTAGATAGTGATAAGTTTATTCAAAAGATCGTGAAATCTTAAACCACTGTGAAGCCTTTTATCGCAGCCTCTACTACGGTGTTCAAGGAGTATCACAAGTAAAATTTACTATTTCTGATTCTTTTCTTGTTTTCTTTGATTTTGATATGTTGTCTATGATTGGAAAGAAAGATCCTTTTGGCTTTTATTGTGTCATTTTGATTTTGAATTTGTCGCGTTTGATTTCTCAAATTGCACTTTGATTTCCAATATTTGTCGCGTTTGATTTCTCAAATGGCACTTTGATTTCCAAAATTTGTCGCGTTTGATTTCTCAAATGACGCTTTTGATTTCCAAAATTTGTCGCGTTTGATTTCTCAAATGACACTTTTGATTTCCAAAATTTGTCGCGTTTGATTTCTCAAATGACACTTTTGATTTCCAAAATTTGTCGCGTTTGATTTCTCAAATGACGCTTTTGATTTCCAAAATTTGTCGCGTTTGATTCCTCAAATGACACGTCCCAGATTGTTTGATGAGTGTACGCGTGACCTATTGCCCTTCTGTTGTCTGCTCGTATTTCGCTGCCATGTCAGTCCAAAAGCAAGCAATAATATGACAGGTCATTCACAAATCCCACAGACGTGTCGCATGAATGTAGTAACCTTTCACATGTAGTGTGATAAGATTTAACTACTACAGTTTGGCTCTCACTAGTAGGTCTTTTACAGATCTGCCTCTCTTAAGAATGCGTTTGAGGTTAGGCACACATGGCTTGTATTGCGTTACAAAGGGTAGTATTTATTTATGCGCTCTAGTATTTTCTTTGAGAGCTATCTTTCTATCAGAGAATCTGACTTCCGAGAGCGTTTATCTAGAAGGTTGTTCGGGTAGCCTCTCGCTCGAGGGCGTAGTTTGATTTTTTATGTTTTTTGTGAAAGTTTCCTCTGAAGAATTAGTTGTTAGCAGTCTAAGACCTTCGACCCTTCACGAAGGCTTTTGCGGTCCCGGGAGGGTAACAGGATTTAAAGTGCGTGTTCTGGAATGTTTCAGTAGGTTTAAAATAAGTGTGCGTGACAAGGATAGATTCCTCAGCTGGCAAATCTCGTTCCTTTGTAAATGCATGTATTAAGGAAAATAGTTTCTTTGTCAGAGATATCAGCGGTAAATTTTATTCTCTTCCATACCAACGGTTTTGTACTGTGCTGATCGATAATTGCTGTCTCGATCTTAGCCATGAAAATATTGGCAAAAGAGACCGCTGTTTTCGTGCCCATAGCCGTGCCATGGGTCTGGAGGAAGTCTTCTCCATTTGACTGAAAAGAGTTTTCTTGTAATATTAATCTCAGCCATGGGATCCTGTCTCAGCATTTCTCTTAAATAGCCTGTCGGTATGGCGGAGGGGGGGGTAGGAGGAGGCTGTCAATGAAGGCTTATATTCTCTCAGTAGGAGAGTCGTATCCAGAAATTATCGGCTGACTTGACAAGTTGACCTTGTGCGTCTTTGTTAAAGTGTAAAAAACTGGGTTGCGCGGACGGTTCGGTGTTTGAGATAATCATTTAAGTAGAAGTTTCCATTGGTTTTTCGAGGGGCCTGTTGTGTTCCTTGACCTCGATTAATCTCATGCCCTCTTTAATCTTATCTGTTTTGTTCCCTAAGACAGTCGTGGTTCCTTTGTCTGCTTCCTTGCTTCCTTAGTTTTCTTTTAGCTCTTTAATAGCTTTGCGTTCTAATCTAAGCAAGTTAGACTTAAATGTGTGGAGACAGGATGAAACGGAGGCCTTTAGATAATAGGTTGATCTGGTCAGTTGTCAGGTTATATTCTGAGAGGTTTCTAATATAGGTATTATTTTTCTCTTCGGCTTTCTTGGATACACTTTGTTTAACTAGTCTTTAGTCTTGTGCGATGTTTGCGTTTCTTATTTAAGTATTTCTTAGTGTTTAAGACCTTGTCTTTCTCATTTAAGGACTCAGTAAGAAGAACACAAGGATAAGCTGAAACATCTTTATTGTTGGCTTTCTTAAGATCTGACATCATCTCTTGCATAATTCTGAATTTCTGTTCAATATTATGTATTTGTTTTCGAACCTTACTTTAAGCAGGCGGGTGGTTGATACAACTTCCTCGAAAAAGCCCTCTCTACTCTCGTTCGGCCATGATTAGTAAAACTGATTGTCTCCGGCCTACCGAGCCCAGGTTTTATGACAGGCACCGCGCAGGGGGAGGGGCTGGGGGGCTTAGGCCCCCCCCCTCCCCCCTCCACACTTTGTCTCGAGGGCAATCGTATGTTGAGTTGAGCCTTTGGGTACTTTACTAATTGCCAGTTATGATTAGTTCAGCGAAAAGGTAATTAAATTATTGTTTTAAAACACATCTTTTTGTTGCTGAAAGTATATTCTTCACCACACCATGTTAGTTTTAAATCTATTTCCAGCCATTTCAGAGGACTTTAATTTTAAACTTTTTCCGGGGGAGGACCTACCCCCGGACCCACCGAGTTGACTCACGCTAAAGCGTTCGAAGTGAGACTCCCCCCCCCACTTGCAAAGACTGAGCACTCTGACCAATCCAGGTTAGTGTAAATGGCAATTAAAGATTAAAGATAGAAATCAAAAGTGTCATTTGAGAAATCAAACGCGACAAATTTTGGAAATCACAAATGCATTTGAGAAATCAAACGCGACAAATTTTGGAAATCAAAAATGCTTTCGAGAAATCAAACGCGACAAATTTTGGAAATCAAAGTGCCATTTGAGAAATCAAACGCGACAAATTTTGGAAATCAAAAGCGTCATTTGAGAAATCAAACGCGACAAATTTTGGAAATCAAAAGCGTCATTTGAGAAATCAAACGCGACAAATTTTGGAAATCAAAGTGCCATTTGAGAAATCAAACGCGACAAATTTTGGAAATCAAAAGCGTCATTTGAGAAATCAAACGCGACAAATTTTGGAAATCAAAGTGCCATTTGAGAAATCAAACGCGACAAATTTTGGAAATCAAAGTGCCATTTGAGAAATCAAACGCGACAAATTTTGGAAATCAAAGTGCCATTTGAGAAATCAAACGCGACAAATTTTGGAAATCAAAGTGCCATTTGAGAAATCAAACGCGACAAATTCAAAATCAAAATGACACAATAAAAACCAAAAGGATTTTCGTTTTTAATCATAAACAACATATCAAAATCAAAGAAAACAAGAAAAGAATCAGAAATAGTAAATTTTATTTGTGATACTCCTCGAACACCGTACTCTACACTTCCAAAATCGTCTCCCCTAACGAAGAAGGTGATACGTTTTTTTGCGATACCCCAGCGGAAAAGAGAGTAAACGAGGCAGATCAAAACAGCTGTGAAGGCCCTCTGTCAAAGAATGAATGCCTGAATGCACTTAAAGATATGGACTGCAATAAGACACCGGGCTCCGATGGACTGCCTGCCGAATTCTATAAAGTTTTTGGAACGACATCGCCGACTATTTTCTTAAGTCAATCAATTATGCCTATCACACAGGACACCTGTCGGTTACTCAAAGGCGAGGGATCATCAAACTTATTCCAAAAAAGGACACCGAACCCTATTTTGTTAAAAACTGGCGCCCAATATCTCTTTTCAACTGTGATTATAAAATAGCTACCAAGGTTATCGCAAACCGCCTCAAACTAGTTCTCCCGAAAGTTATAGATAGTGATCAAACTGGTTTCTTAAAAGGAAGATTCATAGGAGAGAATATTCGACTGATTGATAGTGTCATTAACTTTACTGCCGCTAAAAACGTTCCTGGGCTCCTACTTTTCCTTGATTTTGAAAAAGCCTTCGATACCGTTGAATGGTCTTTCATACAAAAAGCCCTTCGGCATTATAACTTTGGACCATCAATAGTACACTGGACCAAGCTTTTCTATTATGATATTGAAAGCTGCATTTTGAACAATGGCTGGTCTAGTGATTTTTTTGGCCTCGAAAGAGGGGTTAGACAAGGCTGCCCACTTTCCACATACCTGTTCATTCTCTGTGCTGAGGTTTTAGCGGATGCTTTGAGAAGAAATGATAACATTAGGGGTATTACAGTAAATGGACAGGAAATAAAAATAAGCCAATACGCAGACGACACAACCCTTATTCTTGATGGGTCTAGGACGTCCTTCACAAACGCTGTCCAGGCTTTAGAACTTTTTAGTGTAAGCTCTGGCCTTCGCCTAAACCATAAAAAAACAGAAGTGCTCTGGATTGGTGCCAATAAGGATAGTGAGGAGAAATTTTGTCCTGACAAAAATTTTAGGTGGATAAGAGATAAAGTTAAAACGCTAGGCGTTTGGCTATCTACTGACGCTGCGATAACAGTGAAAGCCAACTATGAGGAAAAATTAGCAGACCTCAGGGCAACCCTGAGCTGTTGGGAATTTCGTCGTTTAACCTTGCTTGGAAAAATTACTGTGTTGAAAAGTCTGATCATCTCTAAACTTACTTACATATTGTCACCTTTACCAACAAATCATTGCGCCATCGAGGAAATTAACAGTCTGCTGTTTAACTTTCTATGGAATGGCAAAGGAGACAAAATTAAGCGCGATGTAATGATCAGTGAGTACGTACATGGCGGACTAAAGATGATTGATGTTAGGCTCTTCACTAAGGCACTAAAAGCAAGCTGGGTAAAGAAGTACCTTGATTCAGAAAACCTTGCTAAATGGAAATTATTTGTGGATTCGCAACTTCAGATTTTCGGTGGCGATATGTTCTTTAAAGCTAATCTGCATAAAAAAGATTTAGAGCTATTTTTTAGGCTATCGGACCCTTTCTTGCAAGAGATAATGCAGGTATGGTCGGAAATCAGCTATGTGGGTAGCATTTCTTCCAACAACCACCTTCTTTCACAGAGCCTTTGGCTTAACTCTCTTATTCGCGTCGGGAATAAACCAATATATTACAAAACTTGGTACTTGTAGGGAATACTCAAAGTTAATGATCTAATGGAAAATGAACCAGGTTTTTGTCTTTTACAGAATTTAAACGCCGTTACAATATCAAGCCAAGTTTTCTCTCTTTCTATGGCCTAATATCAGCGATTAAGCTATTGCGCAAAACTTTTCAAGAACATTTCCGTCATGACAATGATGTTGATAGCAGTGGCGCTTTTTTGCAAAACTTTCTGAAGGCAAATAAACCAAACAGATTTATTTATAAAACGCTTGTAGAAAGAAAAAGGAAGAATCCCATAAATAGCCAGAAGAAATGGTGCGCTGACTGCTCGATTGAAGAGAACAATTCGATTGATTGGGCGGCTGTTTATCAGTCACCTTTTCAGAGTACTAAAATAACTAAACTACGCACTTTTCAATTTAAGCTGCTACACAGGAGATTGGCGACCAATGACTTTCTTCAGCGAATCAATTTGTCAAACACTAATCTGTGTAGTTTTTGCCAATGCGAAGTTGAGACATTGATTCACCTTTTCTGGAGCTGCACTATCATATCCCGTTTTTGGCAGAGTTTTAAGGAATGGTTGCTGAAATTTGAAACCCCGCAATGCTCACCCGAATTAACGCCATCCTTGGTAATAGGTTTGAAGCCTCACCTATTTAATCATAAACATCATCCCTTTTTATTTTTGATAGCAAGAATGTACATCTGGACTTGCAAAACACGCTTCTCTCTCCCAAGGATAGAAGACTTCCCCCCTTTCCTCTTACATTATAACCTCTAAACGAATCTCTTTGTCTTATTGCTTGGTGCGGGCTGGAGCCGTGGGCGTGGTATTTGAAGATCGTATGCTTGAGTGGATGTGTGTGTGTGCGTACGAGTGTGTCAAGTGTGCGTGTGTAAGTTTTTTTAAGTATATCTAAGTATATATGTTATTTCTTGATTTATGTATTTATTTTTGTAACTTGATGTATATAATAATTAAAGACAATTCTCTCAAAAAAAAAAAAAAAAGGATTGAAAACAAATTTGTGAACCAACGCGATCTTAAAATGTCACAAAAAAGCAATGCAACGAACACAAAATGGAAGCACATGTATGACAAGTAAGAAGTTTAGGCTAGATCGAAACGACATACTGTCGAAACTATAATGACAATAAATAACAATGCAAAGTTTCTTCTTAACAAAAAAAAAACAACAACGTAACTTCTAAATATAATAGAGATTAATTGTTTTAAGTAAAATTAAGTACTAAATCCAGTCGTACTATTAAATCTTAAAGTACTTACAAGAATATTTATACTTAACAAATAAAAAAAGCCTTAACCGTGCTTTCTACTCAAGAAGTACTTAAAAGCACTCGCCTACGGCTCGTGCTTCTTCCTACTTCTTTCGTGCTTTCGTCACTTCCTTGCGTGCCTTATAACAGAACAAAGCACGGTTTGTTTTATAATATAGTTTTTCCCACATTTGTAGCTACATTTGATCAATTAGTGAGAAAAACTGAGCAAATTTTATTTTCAGCTTGCGTGCGCGGAATGGCGTCAGTGATCGTACAAGTTGCGTCAACAGTTGAAAAACTCTTTTTAACGGGTGGTTAAAACCGTTGAGGTAAAACAAGCAGCACTTACAATTCGTGTCGTCTGTTCTATTTTATGACTGTACTATTTTAATCGACAAGCTTATTTTTTGAATTGTGAAAAATGGCAGATTTGTAATGATTTTGAAACTGCACGCGCAGACAAATGGCGTCATCCGCGTGCTTTGTACTCTCATAAGGCACGCTCGATTGCAATGAAAAGATGCGCGAACTATATTATAACCGTGCTTTGTTCTGTTATAAGGCATGCAAGGAAGTGACGAGAGCACGAAAGAAGTAGGAAGAAGCACGAGCCGTAGGCGAGTGCTTTTAACTACTTCTTGAGTGCTCTCGTCACTTCCTTGCGTGCCTTATAACAGAACAAAGCACGGTTAAGGCTTTTTTATTTGTTTTATAATATAGTTTTTTCCAACATTTGTAGCTAAATTCGTTTCAATTTGCGAGAAAACTGAACAAATTTTATTCTCAGCTTGCGCGCGCGGAATGGCGTCAGTGATCGTACATGTTGCGTCAACACTGTGTCTTGTTGTAAAAATTGTTTTTAACGGGAGGATAAAACCGTTCAGTTAAAACAAGCATGACTTGGAATTCGTCTCGTCAGTTCTATGGTATGACTGTACTATTTTAATCGAGAATTTTATGTTGTGAATTGTGAAAAATGCCAGATTTTGTAATGATTTTGAAACTGCACGCACAGACAAATGGCGTCATCTGCGTGCTTTGCACTCTCATAAGGCACGGTCGCTTTCAATGAAAAAATGCGTGAGCTATATTATAATATAAAATATTTCACACAGTTCTGATCCTGTTAGTCCTTCTCCTACTGACCATTCCTTCCTGACACGTAACCGCACCGACAATCAAACACAATGAACTAACCGCAACTTTCCCAAATGACCTCTTCTTAAACGTCTTCACAAACTTCTTCTTCACACTTCACTTTCCCTCTTTACTGCACAGTGCTACTCATTGCTGTCTTCCGTAACTTTCCACGGACGCGACGACAAGGACACTCTTCAGCTCACTCGACCGCTGAGTGCTCTCCTCTCCTCTGCACCTCTTTGGCTTAGGCGGCAGCCGACTAGAGAATCTAGCCACGAACAATGTCTCGCGCCTGCTAACGACTTTTAGCAGTGAATAAGCACTCCTTCTCTTTTCTCTCCTTCCTTAACTTCTTCTTCGAAAACCAAAACCTTTACTTTCGTGAGTTACACGCACCGGACAAAACCTTCTACTTTGTACATTCTTAATGTTGGTCTTTTATATATCTAGTTACGTTACACAAATACTATCATGTTACGAATAAATAACATGCTCCAATTACTACAAATATGTACTCAAGGATTAATTCCAACATTTCAATAACGAAAGACTACGGAAAGCAATTAGATAAAAAAAAAAATAACACACGGCAGGGTTACGTAACATATTACAGCTATGTACAGAAATGTAAGTTAGTTAAACAAAACTAATGAAGCTAAAAAAAAGTGTGGGAAAAATCCGTGACAGATACAACGTTGACTTACTTTGCGAATTACAGCTCAATTGGCAGACTAGAGCAGAACTTGAATGAGGCAAAGGCTATTGTTTTATAACACTATGATTAGATCGGTTTTGCATTATGTCAGCACAATCTGGACTAGCTGTGACAAGGAGAATCTAGGTCATGTTTTAAAGTTACAGAAACGAGCAGCTAGGTTGATTTCCGATGCTGATAATCAGGCGTCTAGTGTCAAGCTATTCAATAGACTCCAGTGGCTTCCTTTTTATGAGGAATCCTAAATAGCTAAATGCTGCGTTGCGTACAAACGTATCAAGGGTGAAGTACCCTTATATATTGAAGGCTCTTAAGTGCTCAACAGTCAGCAACATAATCGTGCTACGAGAAAGAGTAACACTAATTTTATGGGCCCGAGATTTAAGCGTATGACCGAAGGCGGTAGATCATTCGCAGTTACCACTAGTCAACTTTAGTGTCAACCTTAGTTCCTTTAGAGTGGCTTCAGCTTACTTGATCAGATTAATTTGTGAAGTATCCTTGTCACTCCAGCGACATCCCACAAGCTTTACGTTTTCACTGCTTGTTTTATTGATATGTGGGTACTTGAGCCTGAGCATTAGCTATGCCATGCTGATGAGGCCTAACAAGGCCGAAAAAGCTGTCCATGGCAGCTAATGCTTGGGCTCAATCTTTGCTTCGGTAGATTTAAGGGGTAATGCCCGCTACCTTGTGGCCTTAGTGCCTTTAGAGTGGCTTCAGCTTACTTGATCACATTAATTTGTGAAGTATCTTTGGAAAAGCTAAAGTTTGGAACTTCAGTAGGAATTCTGCATCATTAGAATCTTTTAAGAACAATTAAAGAAATAATCTTTTTGATGTATGAAAGAAACTACATCATTTTATAGTTTAACATTTGATTTATCATTTGCTCTCTAGTTACATTTTATTTTGCTATAATTCTTATTATATAATTCTTATCAGATAGACATTATTTAGTTTTATTGATAGACATGTTAAATTTAACATTCATTTTATCTTTTAGCCCTTACATTTCTATGTACACTTCGTATTAAAGTATATTAGTTTGTTATAATCTTTAGATAGAGAGCCACAAGTTTATTAGTTACCTCAACTATCCCGTACCACCCTCTTTAAATAAATTGTATTTTGTTTTTGTATTTGTGCCCTCGAATACCCCTCTCACCCATTTGAATGGTAATATTATACTGAAAAATTTGCCTCAAGGTAATTACTCTAGTCAATCCATTGCAGGCGCTAATTGATTATAAGAAGATAAATTTTTACTTTTATTTCTTATTTCATTTTTAATTTTGCCTCTTTTGATTGCATGTGAGGATACCTTCACTCACGAGAAACTGATAGTTTATAATTAGTTCTTTCCAGTCACACAGCAAACCCACCAGAGTTTAATTATTTTCTTATTTTGGTGGGACTGGAGAGATCTGGGACACAGCCATTATTTCGCCAAATGGAAACGTTTTTCTTTCATCTGGGTGAAGCGCCCAACTTGTTCTCAGTTCATAATTTCTCACTGGTAGATTGAAAAACTTACTTGATGCGCAAAAAAAAAAAAGACAAAAAATCGGGAAAAATAGTTTTTAAATGGAACGGCTTTTACCAGTTTCAACGGGAAAAAAAAATTCCGTCTGATCTACACGTCCGCATTCCAATCTGACAGATTTTTAGTTAGCAACTATGGGACTGAGGGTGGTGGTTTTGTTTTGTTTTGTTTTGTTGAACTATTTAATTATTTGCATTTTAAGAGCTTTTTACTTTCATTGAAGATCAGCATGCCCAATCAAAACGTCTTCCGAAGACTTTCTTGTTTATGGGCCGCATGGCTGCTTTGCTCCATACATGTAGCTTATGAAGAAGTTGTAGACTACATCCACTACTGTTCTTTGCTTGCCAACTTGGCTACTTTCAAAAAGGGCGTGGACAATACACAGTGCCACGAGGAAAATTTGGAATATTAAAAGAGTATATTACATGGCCTTGCAGAGATCTGAAATTTCTCTTCGAGTGTTGAGTGAACGCCGCGAACGAGTGAAATACTCTTCAACGCGAGATGAGAAAATCGCAACTCCAAGCGGCCATGTAATGTTTTATTTATTATGTAAAAACTGATGAAATACCAAACTATCTCGCTGCGAAATGCACTACTTGCTATGTTATCATAGCCACGGTGATCTTTTCCCGTGTGAAGACAACTGTTGTTTTTACGCGTGAAGATATCTTGTTTTGGTGTTTATTACTCATCCGCAGTGAGCGCATAGGTTAAGGTTCTGCCTCCGTTTTTCATTTCGGGTCTCGTTGTGTAATGCAAATTTATGCTGATGTTTTAAATTAAAGTTTAAATTTAATCCCTGCCGAGAGATGCGAACCCGAGAAATTTCAGTCCTAGTTCATTCGTTACCCCATTGAGCCAAGGCGCCACAGCGTATGAATATAAGCTACTTGAAGCCTCTTGTGAAATAAAAATTTCTACGGCTATTGCCGTAGTTTGTCCAAGCGCCCCAGGTTGACTCGCCAGATGATAAAAGCAGACCGTGAGTTGGATTGAACTGAGCCCTACTCAGTGATCTTGAGCTACCGCTGAAATAAAATTACACTTTCCACGAACAATGAAGTAGGATTCTACCCTCTCGCTTATTTGATTAAACTAACAAACCATTTAAGCGTATTTCAACACCCTGCTTCTATTTGATTACCCGACGAGGAAACCAATTTAGTATCTTTCAGCATTCTGTTTCTATTTTTGTAGCTTTTTGAGCAATAATCAGTTGGATAGGTTGCCGGATGGAGTGTTCAATCACACCAGGCTGGAGCGACTGTAAGTCAGATCCTTACATCTAAAGGACATTAAAAATGTAAACACAAATCTAACTGTGCCAGAAACAAACTATAGATCCGGTAAAAAAAATGGTAATTAGGAAGAATGTTGGATGTCTTTTCTAAACAGCATTAATCAACTGTTAATTCCCTCTATGACGTGATGATTTGTTTACAGGCACTTGGATAACAATCAGCTGAAGGAGCTGCCATCGGGAGCTTTTGATCATAGTAGATACTTGTATGAGCTGTGAGTAACGTTTTAGTTTACCTGTTACTACAAATTATCTTATTAGGTGCGTAATGTTTACTCTAAAACGAAGACGACAAACTTGAAATGATATTAAAACATATCCCGATGTTTATTAAATTCTATTCCATAAGATGTTTGGTAGTTATTCAAGCTGTTTAACATTTAGTTCAAAATTACGACAACAAAGCTGGAGTATTTGTTCACGGACGATACTCCATCGCTTACTTTGAGACGTTTCAACACTGAAAAATATTTCGCCTGGAGTTTTATTCAGAATGGACACAAGGTGGACCTAAAACAAACTAAGTCAAAACATCTTCCTGTGGTTGATGTATTTTGTAAATTAGCAACAACTCAATTCAACGTCTCCGTCAAAACCAAAGGCTAGTTGACTGATATTTTCAACGCTCACAAATTAAGCATAAATTTTTCATTAGTCATTCGTTAGCTTTATCATGAAAACTAGTCTGATATCTCGTCTTACGACGTAAAATTTAAAAGTTTCTCCCTGAATTAAGATGAAGGATTATAAAATTAAAAGGATTTAGCTGTCCTTAAAACGCTAGGACACCCAATTACAAGTCTCGGTACATATCTGTTCGGTGGAGGGTAGTCCATCTCAGGCTTTCGGCGTCGATTAAAGAGTGCACTCGGATTTTCGTACTAACTGAAACGTGGCCTAAAAGATTATTCAGAACCGGGAAATCATAACCCCTGAGGTTTTCGGAAAGGTTGTATTTGCTGGTTTTGGCAGTAAAAAGCAACAGCTAGCATTTTCGGAAAGAAAATAACTCCAAGAAAGTTCGTCGAAAGTCGATTTCAGCTGGCATTTTCTCAAACGAATTTTTTGTTCCCTAAAATTTTCGGGCAATTAAAATTTCAGCTAAGGAATCCGAATAGATCAAATTCTTCTAGCTAACAAAAACATCACTTTCAACAGACACCATAAGGGTACTTACAAACGCCTTTCTATACAGCTTTTGGTTGATTTGGCTCGTTGGGTGCCACTGAAACACTCAGAGTTATCAAAAACGTCATTAAGTTTTTGGTAAATTGATACAAACTTTAACAAACTGTGGGAAAGAAAACCAGAATATATAACTTACGAGCTTTATTTTACTGACTGCAGAGCAAATTCGAGCCACCCTGACTGCTTACAAAATATTGCACTGATTGCATTATTTACAAGTAAAAACTCGCCAAAATTACCATGCGTTCCCAGAATCCATCCACAGAACGGCCAGAGAGACAACCTCACTCGTGAATCACCATGACTCGCTTCAATACTTTTCTTTCAGAGGATTGCTTCTACCCACCAACCCAGCTTTAGGATGCCAGGCTGGGGGCTTCTGTTGTGTAAAAGGGCACGAAAAACACACTTATAAATCAAATGCCTACTGAATTAGAGGACGAGTGCTTGATTAAAAAAGGAACAGCTTGTGCGACAAGCGTGACAAGGAAGATAGAGCCTTCGGTCTTACGTGCCAGTAAAATCTCTGTGTTAACCCTTATATGGAATAAAGAGAACGTCTTGACCTCCTACCCTCCGGAAATTGAAAAAAAAAAACAACAACAACAACAAAACAAAACAAAAATCGTGCAAATCGGCGCTAGAAAACGAGATAAGACAGAGTTGCCTTTTATTTTTTCTTCAGAGGACTGGAAACGAGCCGTTACCGGAACACAGTGCTCCTTTGTGGGCTAGAGTGAGCGCGGGGCGAACTTCGTACCGGAAGCTTCCTAATCTGAATGTTCGAACTAACGAACGAACGAGCGAGCCAGTGACAAGTAGGGAGTAATTCAGTGAGTGAGTGAGTGAGCGAGCGAGCGAGCGAGTGAGGGAGTCTGTCAGTGGGTGAGTCTATGAGTGAATCACTGATTGACTAGCTGACCTTTGCGAAGACTTTTTTTAATAAGTATAATTGACATTAGCAGGCTATTCCGTCAATGGGTTGTCAGCAGTTCAGATGCTGTCTAGCCCAGATAAAAAATATACAGCATCCTGCGGACACTGCTGTCTTCAGGCCGTAATCATTGCGCACAAAGCATGCAGCGAGGCGCTGGACGGATTCGGCGAACCAAGTTATGGTTGCATACTCGGCCACTGGGCAAACAAGGCTCAGATAAGCTTCAATTTCATCTTCACCGAAAGGCAAGTGGGCGTCGCCTACCTCAAAATAAGAATTTTCATTCGAATCGGACACACAACTTATCAAAGTTTCATCGATATTGTTTGAACACCTTGGCAGACATCAGTTGTATCCTTCTTGCTCATATCCCAGGCTTCCTCGTCCTTTCTGTTACCGAATTATTGCTTGTTTGAGAGTTAAGTAAGGAAACAGCGTTCTTAAGAGTGGAGGTCTGTAAATATCAACCAACGGCTTACAATAAGGAAATTATCAAAATTCTCAAAAAAATTCACAGCGTAGCTGTAGGTAAACTGTTACCAAAAATGTATGTTTAACATCAATTCGATAATTATTTTAGACGTACAGAGAGTATCTTGGTTTCGGGGCTCTTGGACCGGGTTTACGGGTCTCTCACTGTACATTGCTGATAACTCGTTTTCAAATTCAAAACAGTTATTATCCGGACCACTAAGAAACCATTACAAGAAGTAGGCAATTACACACATTTTGAGTGGTTAATCTTTTACTTGGGATCAAAATTGAATATTTGGGGTATTTTTCATTATTGACATTATTTTGAGCGATTTTTTGCAAGGCAAAATTCACAACATTGAGATGCGAAAAACTTTGACTGGTACATGGCCAAGAGTGTAGAGACTTACACCACATGAAAGAGCATTCTTTGCTCTTTTGAAATCCGTTTTCAAAACTATGGGCAACTAAAAAGGAAATTTTGAGGCCGCGAAACACAACTTGTACTTTCGTGAAATTTGAGCTTTCCTGTCACGGCATTCCTTGCTAAAAACTCAGATAAGCTCAACGCAAAATATTTTTAAAGCAAAAATGGTTTAATAATAAATTCAAACAAGCACCAAAATGTTTTCAAGAATATTTTCCTTGATTAATTTTAATTTCGAGGAAAACTAACAGATGTTTGCTTTGTGGACCTCAAGTACTACAAGTAGTTCCACACTGAGTTCGAAGCACTCTTAAAATCAAATCAGAACAACACAATGGTTACTCACACTTTTCGCTCGGAAATCGCTTCTTAACATGCAGAAGATTAGCGATGAATGTAAAGGCATTCATACCTTGAGACGGCTTCCTGAATAATGTGTAATAATGTTGAATTCAAGCGGGAATAACATTCAGGCACTGTTTACACGGACTCGGTTTCATTTGTAACCGCATCGGTTTCGATGCGGTTACGCCTTTCGTTTACATGGCGCCGGTCGAGTTCGTTATCAGAACCGGGTCGTTTGAAAACGCTTTCAAAAGTGTAGCGTTTTCAAAACGATACGGTTTCATTGGTCGTGTAAACGGCGAAACCGCACCGATTTAAAAACGATTACTTATTTGGGTGCGAAATTGGTTGGTTCGCGAAGGGTAAATATGGTGAACCTCGCACGGAGTGCAGCGCTTTTTTGCACAATCACATTAAGTTCGCCTTTTCAGCTTTCATATATTTTACTCTCTATAAACCGAGAGGAATATCGTAATAACAGGCAGAGATGATTTGAAATGTTGACTTTTTCGTCGATACGCTCCACAGTAACGAAGAGAAAAGCAAAACGACGATTCTGGATTCGGCCTGGGTCCAAAAAGTTGTCCATCAAACGATGGGACAACATTTTGGACGGTGTTATGCTTTCAGAAGAATGCCTGAGTGCGAGATCGCCATGACGTAAACGGTTGGATAGGTACCGTGTAACCACTTCGAAACCGTGTCGTTTTTGATGCGGTTTCGAGGTCATGAAACCGTGTCGATTGGAAACCGCATCCGTGTAAACGATGCCTCAGCCAACGGCAAATATTGCGTTACATGTATTACGTAAGGGGACCGCTGACAGCTACTGACTGAATTATCCTGCCCAGAACAAATAGTGAAGGTGGTGGCGGTGGCCAGTGATGGTAGTTGGGGTGCACCTAAACGACAACAAAAATGATCTTAACAATAAATCGATAAAGGTGACACCTTATTTACGTTTCGTATGCCAGGCAACATACTTTCCAAAAGTGATCATTACAATATTTGAAAACTATTTATATACTTCTAATCTTCTAATATAGGGTCTGGACCTAGATTAAGAAAAACTGTCTTTGCCTAGCATACGAAACGTCTAATAAGGTGTATTCTTTATAGATTTACTGTTAAGATATTTTTCTTAGGCTCGGCTCCAGGCCCCTATATTAAACGTATGTCGAACACTAACAAACAAAGAAAAGCTGCTAGACAAGCAATAACTGAATAAGCAAAATGTCTGTCATTGTCACAAGATGTCAGATTCATCCGGTTGGAAATTTTTGCACGATTCAGCATCGATGCCCAACAGAAGTGATGATAATGTAAAAATGTTCTAGCATCTCCAGGAGAGCCCCAAAAATCAGTTCTGAAAACTTTACAGAGGAAATGGCACACACCATTTGATTTTTTCTCCAGAATTTCTGGGTATTCCCGTAAATAGTAACTACTCTTTGTAGCGTCTTAGTAGAACAACAAGATCCAACCAGAGCGTGAATAAAACTGATGTACAGGGCTTTTCTCTTTGACTTTGATATCTCTACGTCCATGATGTAGTATAGTGGCTGCCGATCAGACACATCCGTGCCACGCTGAGCCTGGTCAGCCTCAGTTGTTGCGCACTAGTTGCAAATGTTAAGCGTGTCAAACACGATGGAATAGCAGCTTGCGCAGACGAGTTGGTTTCCGTGTCCTGGACTGCCTGGACGTTGTTTCCATCGGTTAACGTGTCGTCACTGATTGAGGGGCTTTGGCGTGCCTTAAAAGGTTTACACAACTGAGAAAAGTAGCCTTGAATCTTCAGAGCAGTTAAGAACTCATCGACTTTAAAGCCCTTTTGTTGAACCCATCAGACGGCATGCTGAAACCATGGCCACACTGTGGTTGCATCCAGCGTTGTCTTGTCTGAGTTCTGCACTTGTTATATCAGGATGCTCTGGCTTATATGCTTTTAACGCTTATTGCAGAGCTTGAAAGACAGTACTGCATCCTTGCAACATTTTTTCAGTAATGTGAATGTTCACTGAATTCACCTGTCAAACTGCTCACTAAACTAACACGCCAAGAAATGCCTTCATTCTTGTCGAACCAGTCTGCTTGCCTCTCCCTGCATCTCTAGGCAAGCTATTTCATGGCCTGATTACGAGCAGGACAGGCGCCCATGACTAGGAACGTACAACTCCCATACCAAGCCTATGCCACGCATTCTTGCAGACCGATCTATTTTTAGACTATTTTTTCCTGCGAAAAAGGGCAGCGATAAAGGCAACGGGAACGATAGCGCACAACAACGATATTTTTGAAGTCAAATACTCAGCACTTGCCGCCTATTATTCGACATTAGGTTTGATTTATCGCGTACGGACTGCATTATTAGTTTCAAACTTTGAAACTTAATTTGAATGTTGTAATCATTAACCGTAGCCCTGAGTGTGACCTCATTTGAAATATCGATGTTTATCGGTGTATTTCTCACGTGGCTTGAAAGCTTTGTATGGTAAGCTATACCAACCTCTGCTTGAAAAAGGCCTTTAGTGCCTATAATTATGCAGCTGGTTAGATCTGAATATTTTGTCGCGTATGTTGAAAACACGCCTCTTAATCAAATTTTACATTTGGCCTTTGACACTGAAGGCGTTTTGTTGGACGATTTCCCCGGCAACCTGGATTCGTCCGTTCCAAAAATTCGGCATTCTGTTTCAACAAGCGCTTAGGCTTCTGTTAAATCACAAACTCTACGAAAACAATATGAACACGACTGTCAAAACAACGAAAAAGTAAGGAAGACTCAAAGATGGCACCAAACTTACCACGTGAACACTGCAGGAAGTAGCACGTAGCTAGTCAGTAGCACGTAGCAAGTGCTATGGCTACCTTAGCAGGAGTGTTACCCTAGCGCTTCCACATTTCTTCTTTCTTTTTCTTCATCAGCGTGTTTACAAGGCAGCTTGGGTTACCCTAGCAGTAGGGCAACCATAGCTGAGTGCTAGGGTAGTCTCCCTCGCAGCCGATTGTGGGAGGAACGTTGCGTGACGATACTAAAAACGGCTGCGAGGGAGACTAAGTGCTAGGGTTACCCTATCCAAAACAACTTTTTAATTGTTTTCAGCCCTTGAATGTTGACAAAAAATGGGTCATGGGTCAAATCAAACAACTGGACTGGACCAGGGCCTGTGTTTGACCAGTTGCCAATTGTTGTTCAGTTATTTAGCAATAAGAATTAAAGGTAACATTATAACAACATTCCATAACACTAGAAACCAGCAATGACAGGCAGTACAGACAGGTGAATCGAAGTACGTTGCAGAACTTTTTTTGCAATTAAGTTGTCCTGGGTGGTAGGGTAACCCTAACTGCGAAATTTTGCTTGTAAACCTGGGCTATCTTTGGCCCTTCTGCTAGGGTAACCATAGCACTATGGTTACCTTTCTCTCCTTGTAAATGATGATGATGATGATGATGATGATGATGTAAAAAGGGTCTAAGGGTCGTTTCGTCCAGCCTTTTTAGAATCTCGGTCCGTGCATTGTCTTGTCGAAGGGACCTAAGCTGGTGGACTTTCCAGGATTCTATGGCTTTCGTGGCTTTATGGAATGTATACCAGATTACATTTCTAGTTTTCCATAAGGATATCATTCCTTACTATGTTTCTATATTCATTTGATACATTTAACAATTACCGACTTGAGTCTTTTGATATTTCATGGGCATTTTTTTATGATTACTTTTCTTTTAACGGGGTTACAATCCAGAAAAGTGCCGTGTGACACTAGAACCGCGATAACCAGGCGGTTTATGTCACGAACAATGACAATTGTTGTAACGCAATCTTTGACGTTCAACAGTCGAATTTTGAAATTGGCGAAGAAGCAGGAAGAAGATGTCGTGCCGCGCGCCCATTTAACTTCCAAGGTTTGTGCGTTACCCGGTAAAAACCTGCAAGGTACGAATTAATTAACACTCACAGCTAATTTTCTGTATGTTAAAGCGATTTTTGAACGCAAAACGTTCCGATTTTATTTGCTGATTTTAAGAGTGCTTCGAACTTGAGACGTGTTCAGTGTGGAACATGAGGTCCATTAACAAAGCAAAACTCTGTTAGTTTTTATCCAAAATGAAAGGAAATAGTCTTCAAAACATTTTAATCTGAATTTTTCAGCAACGGAGTGCCGTGACAGGAAAGCTCAAATTTCACGAAAGTACAGGTTGTATTTCGCGGCCTCAAAACGTTTCTTTTCAGTTGCCCATAGTTTTGAAAACGATTATTAAAAGAGTAAAGGGTGCTCTTTCACATGATACAAGTCTCTGAACTCTTGGCCATGTACCAGTCAATGTTTTTAGCATCTCAATGTTGTGAATTTTGCCTTGCAAAAAATCGCTTAAAATAATGTCAATAATGAAAAATACCCCAAATATTCAATTTTGATTCCAAGTAAAAGATTACCACTCAAAATCTGTATAATTACCTACTTGCTGCAATGGCTTTTTAGTGGTCCGGAATATAACTGTTTGGAATTTGAAAACTAGTTGTCAGTAATGTGCTGTAAGAGACCCCTAAACCCGGTCCAAGAGCCCCGAAACCAAGATCCTCTCTGTTCGTCTAAAATAATTATCGAATTGATGTTAAACATACATTTTGGTAACAGTTTACCTACAGCTATGCTGTGAATTTTTTTTGTAATTTTGATAATTTCCTTATTGTAAGCCGTTGGTTGATATTTACAGACCTCCACTCTTAACACACCACATTGTTTGGGGGCGACCATTGAACTTTCAGGGGTTGACGAGGGGAGGGTGGGTGCTTTGAGTTGAGCTTGAATTGAATTTTTATTTAATTTTGGACCCAGAACGATCAAGATATATCTTTCTCAATCCGGTATAATCTTTTCCTTTAGATATATTAGTATGTATTTTTTTGTCTAAAAGCAGCTTGGATTTTTTTTCTTCACAATTACCCCACCCCACTACCCTCAGGAGAACAGTTTGCGTAGCTTGAACAGCCTTCCAGCCATCCAGCCATCCAGCCTGCCTGACTGAGGACCACCTCGCTTCTCAGTTACATAGGTCGGACATTTGCATGTCCTCCCAAAAAGAATCAGGAGATGAGAGAAATGGAAACTCGCTTCAAGAAATACCTGGAGAAAGCCAAGAGTGTGAGTATCATCGTTTACTCTTGCTCATGTCTCCTGGACGGAAGGCCAATAGTCCCCCACCGAACTCATCAATCCAAGTAGAAATAAAGCTTTTGTCATACAATAAATTTCTGTTTGATTGTAAGTCAAAAGAATGAAAACATTTGATTGTAAGTTACACAAACCTCCTCGATTAGCTTTGCTACATGCGGGTTGTGTATTTCTCTTAATTGTGAAATTTAAACTATTGAAATAAAATGAAATGATGATGAAATGAACTCGTTACAATCTCCCGTGCTGCCAATCATTTTCAATTACATCGTGTTGCACTGCAAAATTAATTTAACTTTTCTGCACTGGTTTGGGATAAATTGAGGTGTTTTTAGCCATTCAGAATGCAGAAATTATGCAAATCATTAGAAATGATATTTTTTTCTTGCGTTCCAGGTTATAAATCATTGGATCCGAAGCAGAATCAAGGATCTTAACTTCAAGTGACTCATGTAGGTATTCATGAATTAATCAAGTCAAGTCAAGCCAAGTCAAGTTTATTGTGTATATACATTCACCAGCTAGTTTGCGTGTATAACACAGAAAGCAAAAGTGAAAAGAACTAAGTTGAGATAATGCGTAACCGAGGTAAGGTTCGGCGTAACTTCAGAATTCTTGGTTGCAACCACGTGAAAGGGTGGCCATGTTGGGGATCAAAACAGTAGAAAATTTTTTCGAAGAATTTACATAAAATTAGAATTTAGTTCCCAGTGGAGAGAAAGGCCATTGTTCTTGACCCCAACATGGCTGCCTTGACGTCACTTGCAAACCATCAATAGCCAAAGACGTAGCCTCGATGTAACTAAAGTTGTAACCGTAGATGTAAATTTACGATCTCAAGTAGCTTGTTTGTGTACCTAAAGAAGTCCTCTTTCGTACAGCTTTCATTTGTTTAAAAGTACAGCGTTGCAAACACAAAAGGACAAAATGGTAAACAGTTTCCGTGTGAAATTACATGATGAACGCAATACTTGTTCATATTATATTTATAGTATTGCGGAATGAAATGATGAATGGGCTTGTTTAGTGTAAAAAGACAGGTGGACTCGTAACAAAACATTTTCTTGATTGTTTTTGCATTCAAAAGTAGCCAACTTATTAAATATTCTTTTCCAGAAAGTCAGGTACTGTATTTCCTCGAATAAGCGCCCACCATGTCGGCCAAAATAGCAAATAAGCGCCCCCTTCGAATAAGGCCCCCTCCCGTCCCCCTCACTTTCTTAAATGGCAAAGATACATGGTCACTTTCTACACCGGCATCACTGCATGTAAGAGTACAGTCCATTTTCCGTGAGTGCCCTCCAGTTATTTCTATCTCCCTGTGCTTGCAGAGTTCTATTATGTGCATTAGCCAAGATGGAGTTGCAGTTCGTTCTAAGAAAAACTTCCCCCCTCGATCAAGCGCTCCCCCTTTTGGTGGAAATTTCAAACAAGCGCCCGGGGCTTATTCGAGGAAATCGCACGGTAATTGAAAGGTGCTTAAAACGGTCTACAAATGTAGAACAAACCGAAAGAGCTGGAAAGAACTAATAAACTCCTCCGGATAATATGCTGAAAATATTGCAAAAACTTTGGTTTGTTGTGCGTCAGTCACTGTGAATATAGACGCCTTGACCCCGCTCTGATTTGAACGAGGTTGTAGTTGGTCCAGGGTTAAGAAGAACTTGCAAGGGATTTTTGATTTCGAAGTGCTTGATACCTCTTACCATGAATCATTGTAAATGATTACGAAATGTTCGGGTGCAGATTGGTTTAAACTCGGTTTTTGGGACTACCGTTTTATTCATTCCTGTTTATACCGTATTTAGTAATTAACCGGGCCTTAATACTGTATGGAGCAATCCTCCACAATAAAAAATGTCTTGTGCAACTCAGTTTATTAATCGACCTGTTTCGTCCGCTCTGGGACTTCCTCAGGATAACACTATAAGATACGATGGGATTTATTTTACACTGAACCTTTGTAGTCCAAATAACGTTCCTGCTAGGTTTTGAACAACACTTAACCGACGAGAATTGTTCACAGGAAATGACTCAGTAAAATCCTGCGCTACAGAGAATGTGCAATGTTTTTGGGGTTCACGATTTAAACGTTAAAACGTGGTTGACATATATAGTTGTGCACTGGAAAGAAACACAGGTATAAAGAACAAATTGCTGCATCGGCATTTATTGTTATAACTGGCCTTCGAATATGACTCAAGGCACTTACATGCCGCGAGACGCAAGTTTCAAGCGGCAAAACATAGGCTCTACAATGAATCAAACACCCCCAGTTTATATGTCTCCTCTATTTTGTGATTAAACTGCAGCGCTATGAGTTTTTGAGATTGTAACAGGGTTCAACCTCATTTTGTAGAACTGACTGTAGCGGCTTTTACACCAGTTTGACGTTATGATGTTTAAAAATGAGTGTCTGGTTAAATTAAGTGATAGATTCTTAAATAAATGAGACTAGTCAGAGTTTAGAAACAACTGAGAAATTGTATTCAAAGTAGCTGGAAAAAGACCAAATTTCTTTGTGCTCTGTTTGCGTTAAGTTTGATAATCAAAAAGGAAAATGCGTGCCGCTTGTACTGAAAGTGAAGTTTTTCCTTAAAGTAACTGTTTCAAATGAACGTTGCATAAGTTCCCTGTTAAGGCCACCAAAGTGCGCTATTCAAGTCGCCAAAGTTCCCTAATGTCACAAACGTTCCCTAATGTCGTCACAAAACTTTCCTAGTGACGTCACAAAA
>JAEMWC010000239.1:0-35000 GCA_016490735.1 Pachyseris speciosa | reverse complement strand
TTTATAAGACTATAACGTATGGACTAACTTCTTGGGAAATGCATCTAAGACCTTGTTAAATAAAGTCCTTGTCCTTCAAAAACGTGCACTCCGTCTTATTCACTTTGCACAACCAAGGGAGCATGCAATACCCCTCTTCTTGAAAGGAAAACTTCTACCGCTCCAATTCCTATATGATGAGAAAATTGCTAATTTAATGTACAATATCAGTACTAATTCTGCACCGACTAATATTTCAAATTTATTCTCTAAAATTGCCTGTATTCATTCTTACAGCTCACGCTCATCAACATCTGAGCATTTTTTTACTAAACAATCCGCACTTAATGTTCAAATCAAGGCCTTTTCATGTGTTGGTGTTAAAATCTGGAATGGGATACCAACTAGACTAAAAAATTATCCAAAAATTCTTTTAAAAAAACTATCAGAACAAAACTAATTGAAATACTAGAATCTGAAAACTCATATGTCGAGATGGATACCTTGATTAGCATGATGAAACATTGAATTTCCGACTGGAGTCAAGTTTTGGTCTCTAACATTTCCCTTCAGATTTTACCTAGACAGTAATATTTACATGTTGTTAAGCGATTTTTTGATTCTGTTTAATGTCATCGTAAGACGAATCAGTAATAATATTAATAATAATATTAATATTTATAATAGTAATATTTAAGGACTGGTCCGCCTCTATTAGCTGTAAAGCTATTTGCGGCCCAGTCCACCAAGAATTATCCACTTGTAAAAAGAGTTGAAATAAACTTGAAATAAATACGTTGACCTCGGCTAGTTTCATTGACTTCATTCAACTTTGCCCCAAAACGTTGCAGTACATCGAAAGGTTTTCACGCTCTTTTTGCTTATTGTATGTGATCGAAGAATGTTTCCTTTTTTCGGTTTCCTCTTTAATTTCTCCGCGTTCCTTTCTTTCACTTTTTTTGTTCAGATTCTCATTTGTGCGTCGTAGAGTTTTTACTAAAACAATTATTCTACTCGGGCTTGCTGGATACGAAATTATCATGACCAACTCGGCCTTAGTTATTTATCATTTCATATCCAGCACTCCCTCGTAGAATAATTGTTAGTTATTCTGGCGTCTGAGTTTCATCTGCCAAGTGCTTACAAAATGAATGATTCGCCTTAATAAGTAATAATACCAAAGGCAATTTGCAATCAAATGAAAAAATAAAATAAAATAAAATAAAATAACAAAGCACATTTTGCAGCGTAGAATCTGGATATTTTTTTCTTTGTATAACCATGTGTACCAAATTCCAATTCAGGTATACGCACCATTCAAAATTTTAAACGGGAATAATAACTACTAACAGAGCTTATCTTAGAGCCGTTCAAACGCCTTACTTTTTATGGAAAAAAATTGTCCTAATATTTTAACGAAGATGTTATTTTTAACAAGAAATAAGGTCCCTTCTTTTCTACGTCACAATTGCTCAAACGTTCGTATTTAGGCATGACTTCAAAGATCTCGGCCTCCTGCATAGACAACATGACGTCACAAATCGCACACAAAATACTTGTCCCTCACGGGCGACTGGGAACGGTTTAGGTGGTTAAAACTACAGAAGTTGATTCATGGAAGGCTTAAGTTTCTCATGCAGGCTTCAAATCGGTAGGCAAGCCTTCTCTGCTTTATGCAAATTTATTCCAAAACGACTAAAAAAGCCTTTTGACAGGGGTGAATCGAATAACACTTTTCTGATAAATGGTAGTAATTGTAGCTGTAAGTTGCTTGAGCGTCCTCTGGTTACATTTAAAAGAAAAGCCATGTTCTCCTTACCATTCCTGCCATGAAAACTTCTGTTGAAGCCTGTGTGGTTTATCAGCTGGCAGTTGTGGCCTGGAGTTCCATGAAAAAGGCACTTTTCATTGCTTCCCTTTGCTTCGTCCATCTTCTGCTTTCGGATGGCGTATGTTCCGTATAGAGCAGGGTTTTGAACTCGCTCTATCTTAACAATGATGTTGCCGCATGATTGCTGGAATGAATTCTGTACCCTTTGGTATTCCTGTGCATCCGTGGTGGGGTCAAGCTGATGGAGGTATACAGTCTTCTCTTTACCATTGTGATCTTTCGGCTGGGGAGTCCAGTGTTTGGGGAGAATTATAATGCCTATAAAGACAAATGAACCGTATGACATTCTTTGCCGCCTAAGGAACCTCGCAAAGTATTAAAGAAAAAGTTGAGAAGGTCATCTTTATGACGATCTATGCCCTTGGATACATGATGAAAAGTTGAAGTACTAGTTGGTCAAATGATACGTATAATTAATTTTAATTTGGTAACAAAGGGACCAAAAGATCACCTAAAACGTCCGATTTCTTTCAGACGCTTTCAAGGCTTATTTGCAGATCGAAGATAAACAAAAATGCAAGATTTTTCAATATTAATTGTTTGAAATCGTCTAATGCTTATCGAAAAAATGGGTTTGTTGAACTGTACTCAAATTGCATTAGTCAAATGTAATGGCTCAAGCTTTCAGCCGAGGCCGTAGCTAGAATGATGGACAAAATTCTTGGGACAAATTTTGTACTTGTGGCTTTTTACACATGCGCCAAACATAAATTCGTGCGAGATTCAAAGTACACGCGGTCCGCCTCTCCCCTCACCCAACATCTAATAAGTCCAGCTGTTAACCCCGAAAACTGACATAATCGTTCATTTTTTGATAAAAGCATGAAACTTGGCAGGATGATACAACTATAGGTACTCATCATTTTCTGATATAGGGCCAGCGATGAATCGCCTTTTGAAGAGGATAAATGGGCGTGGCCAAATTCACATGATTCTAGCCAGCATGAAAACGAGGCTAAAATAAAACAGGTAAAAATTGTAGTTTTCACAATAAACAGTCCTTGGTAATTATCAGAGTAATAAAAACATCTTTATTGCGTAACATTTTCAATAATGTATCTCACGTGGTCTATCACGTGACTGCGAGAAAGAAAGTTTACACTTTTACACTATATACTAATTCACGTGACTCCAGCAGTATTTTTGCAGGTAGACAATTTGCTTTTCACCGCAAACAGTCCTTGATAATCATCAAAGGAATAAAAAATGTCTTTAATTTTCAATAGTGTGTCACTTGGTCTCTCACGTGACTACGAGAAAGAGAGTTTACACTTTGCACTTTACGTGACTCCAGCAATGTTTTTGCAGGTAGAAATTTTGCTTTTCACCGAAAACAGTCCTTGATAATCATCAAAGGGATAAAAAGCATCTTCAATTTCCAATAGTGTGTCACGTGGTCTATCACGTGACTACGAGAAAGATAGTTTACTCTTTTACACTATCCTGCATTCCATGAATGTTATCAAGTCTGCAGTTCAATACGTCAATCCCGGACAGACACCTGTCATGACGCTTAACCAGCCATTATTTGCTATTGCAAAGCAAATTCAATGGAACTGGCCAGCATCACATGGGGAGAATCAGTTCGTTATCACGCTAGGTGGCCTTCACATCGAATTGGCTGCATTCAAAGTTCTTAGAAACTGGCTTGATGGAAGTGGCTGGACGAGTGTAATAGCGGATGCTGGGGTTACATCTACAGGTGTTGCTGACTCCTTCATTAAAGCCTCCCACCTCACACGAACAAGACGAGCCCACCAGATTACAGCAGCAAGTCTTTACATCTTGCAGCAGAGGGCATATCGCAAATACAAAGAAGCATTTGACAATGGCGTTGAACCGCTGGGCTTTAAATATTGCAAGAAAAAGATGTCTTCTGAGCACCCTTAATTCTCTACTGGTGTCGAGTATTAGAACTGGAACTTTGTGTGTCGCATCTTGTCCGCTCTCTAAGAGAAGCGAACTTCAAGAACTACATTGAATCACTTGGCCAACTTGCAGCATGGATGTTTTCCTTGGATCATATCAGTTATGCACGGTGGCTGTCTGTCCATGTCAGAGACTTGTGCACCCGATCATCTAAACATCCAAAGGTATTCCAACAGTTCAGTGAGGGAGCCTTTGTGGTGAACAAATCACCGTGGGCATCCAGAGCACTGGATCATGCGCATGAGCAAGCTAATGCCTTGGTTAAAGGAGATGGTGCGGCCGTCGGCCTGACTGAAGGCCTTGGCGCTTTTATTGCGATGGATGGTTGCAGGGAATGACACAAGAGTTTGAAGAATCCATTCCTTCAGTCACAAAGGAAGACACGCCACCACAAGCAAGTACCGTACGAGCGAGCGCGTACAAGTACGAGCGAGTACAGGTTTTGTTTAATAAGGACGTTTTATCCCTGGTGTCTTCATTTGAGAAAGTGGGAAATCCGTTTGAAGAAGACAACAAAGATCTGTTTGCGCTAGACTCAAAGGGTATTGTGGAAAATGCAGTTATCCAAACAGTCAAGAACGTGATAACCATTGGTCAGGAACAGTACAATAGATTTGTTGAAGAGCGATTTGAGAAAAGGACCAAGGAGGTGACTTCAGTTATAAGCAAAAATAAGCTTCATTGTTTAAAAGCCCTCTAGAGCAGAAATCAGACAAGAAGAGAGTACAAGTTGCAGCTTTGAAGGATGATTGTGCCCTGTTCTCCAGACTGTACATTGTTTGTCAAAGTCGTGAAGGAAACCTCCAAGAATTCTTTAAACATTAGAATAATTGTGCCCCCATCTCCGGCGCAGGCTAGTAGATTGAGAGAAGGCCAGAAGTCAGATCTTGTGAAGTGCATGGAAAAGGCTTCTACACCGACTGCTGAATCCCTAGAAGTGGACTTCGCAATACTTGATGGAGCTGTTGTGGTAGAAATGGCATCGCCCGGGGCAGCAAGAACGTTTCAAGAGTATGCAGACAATTTTTTCATGCCGTACATCATGAAACAGATTCAACCAGTCAAAAGAGTCGACATTATCTGGGATGTTTATCGACAGGATAGTCTAAAGGCAGCTACCAGAGAGAAGAGGGGCTCTGGTAGACGTAGAAGGGTAACATCATCTTCCCAGATTCCGAAGAACTGGAAGAGTTTCTTACGCGTGAATGAGAACAAGTCAGAGCTCTTCCACTTCCTGGTGAGGCAAGTGGAATCTTGTCATTTAGAAGGTAAAGAAAGAACTGTGCACTACATACGAGGAACGCGTTTTAAGCTTACCAAGAAGAGATGACATGAAAAACTGTACCCACGAAGAAGCTGATACACGCATCATGCTGCACGTGTACATTGCTTCGCAGTGTGGATATTGGAAAGTCATGATCAGAACCATTGATACAGATGTTGTGGTTCTTGCAGTTTCCAAGATGCAAGATATTGATATTGATGAGCTTTGGTTTGCCTTTGGCATCGGTAAACATTTCAGTTACCTGGCAATACATGACATTGCTGCTCAGCTTGGACCACAGAAGGCCAAGGCTCTTCCAACGCTGCATGCCTTAACAGGTTGCGATACCGTTTCCTTCTTTTCTGGCAAACGCAAACGAACAGCATGGGATACCTGGGGTGTCCTCCCTGCAGTAACTGATGTGTTAGCTGACTTATCTTTAGTTCCACAGAGTATCCCCGACCACTACAAGCCACTGATTCAGAGATTTGTTGTTCTTTTCTACAGAAGAACCAGCACAGCACTAACACATTCCGCCAACTCAAGCTGCCCTGATAAGCCGTCAGTATCGTCGTGATAGACCACGTGACATACATTATTGAAAATGTTATGCAATAAAGATGCTTTTATTACTCTGATAATTACCAAGGACCGTTTATTGTGAAAACTAAAATTTTTTACCTGAAAAAGCAATTGTTTTATTTTAGCCTCGTTTTCGTGCTGGCTGGAATCATGTGAATATGGCCACGCCCATTTATCCTCTTAAAAAGGTGATTCGTCGCTGGCCCTATATCAAAAAGTATGAGGGGACGCACAGGGCTTCTACTGTAAGTACCGCAGAGAAATGCTAGGAAATTTTCCTAGCATTCCTTACATACTCTCACTAGGGTTCTTCACCTGGCGGGCAGGAAAGGCGTCATAATCTGTTTGAATGTCATGGACGATGTCATTAAATAAAAAGTAAACCAGAAAGGGCCGATGGAATATGAGACAAATTAAACTGAAGTTACGATCAGTTAAACACTTGCTTTAAAATTAAATAGAGTGTGTTCGGTCGAGTCATTCCCGACGCTCTTTAGTTATGGCGGACTCCGCCGACGCCAATAATCTGGAACGAAAGTGGGTCATTAGATCACGTCCAAACACGCTTGAAAAGAGACTTAAGCAGCAAAAAGAATGGAAGATACAAACAGAACATCTTGCTTCAAAAACAAATGGCGTAAAAACCACAGTCGCTAGACAAAAGCAACACGGGTTCCAACAAACTGGCGTTGATAACCCAGAAATGACCTTTGAGGTCAAAGCACAAAGTATGCCACATTCAAGCACATGGCTCCTTTTAGTTACTAACATGCAAATCCTCGAAATCATCATGTTAACCTGCTGAAAACATACAAGTGCTCTGTAGCTAAATTGGTCAAAAGACCGAAATAGAGGCGGCAAACACGCGTACATTTCGGGATAAATTATTCAATTACAGTAATAGTAGCAGGATAATATAATTGCTCATGGTTACACCATACTCCTGTTCGGATGGTCAAAACATTAAGCTGCGTGATTATTTCTTTCGTGTAACATCGAACTGTATGAGGTGTGTCACCCGCTAGTTCGGATGGACAAAACATTTAGCTGCATGATAAGTTCTTTCGTGTTACATCGAACTGTTTGAGGTGTGTCACCCGCCAGTTCGGATGGACAAAACATTAAGCTGCATGATAAGTTCTTTCGTGTTACATCGAACTGCATGAGGTGTGTCACCCGCCAGTTCGGATGGACAAAACATTTAGCTGAGTGATTAGTTCTTTCGTGTTACATCGAACTGTATGAGGTGTGTCACCCTCCAGTTCAAATGGACAAAACATTAAGTTGCGTGCCGGCGACGACCACATAGTTTTAGAACGAGCTTGCTTGTTTCTCCTTCGATTACAACTTCTCCTTCGATACAACTAAAATCTAGGCCGTTCAAGAAATTCTTCAATCGAGCAAACGTTCCGTCCCTATGAAGTGAGAATAGGACTCATGGCACAAACACGGTGGTTTAGTACATACCAGTTTTTGTTCAAAGAAGGACCAGGCTTTATGCTGACCAGAGTGAAGGGTTCAAATCCCTTCCTCGGTGCAATCTTCGACCACGGTAAGCTGTCTGTCAACTCGCGGGTTAAGGCAGGCCACAAAGGTTGAGGCAGATCAAGAGGTGAAAGATAAAACAAGTTTCGCTGTTACGGGAAACCATGCTTAGTTACAATAACAACATTTTCCAGATGCCGAAGATAAGTAAGATGGCAAATGACTCAAACTGCATACGACAGATTATAACGCTTGCCGCCATCGCAAGACATAAATCTCAGCGGGAGGAGACACTTACAGTAGAAGCCATTTGCGTCCCCTCATGCGATCAGTACCTATAATTGTATCATCCTGCCAAGTTTCATGCTTTTATCAAAAAGCGAACGTTTTTTGGCTTAACAGCTGGGCTATAAGGTTGAAAGCCTGTACCCGCAATTTTTTCTGACCTTCAACATTGTATTGGGTGGGAAAGGGGGTACCTGTCAAAAACGTTTGTGATATAGCACTGCTTTTAGGACTAATGGTCAAATCATTGATAATACCCAGTTTCGCTTGACTGTCCCAAGGAATTTTGTCCATGATTGCAGTAGGAGGGGAACCGAGCCTCTTACCTCTTAAGTTTGAATTTATCTTAGTTTGGTTTATTTCCTATTTTTTAATTTTGAGCGTCTTCAAAAAATATCAGCAAGTTGTGTGCGCATGTCTTTTTAGGTTCTAGTTGAAGGCCACATAAAAATAATGAGAAGTTGATATGAATTCGTTTTGATATTGCCTCAGTAGCAACTTTTGTCTGGGTACGGCCTTGTTTTAACCATAACTCGGAGCAATAAGATGATAAAAATAATAATAAAATAATAATAATAATAATAATAATAATAATAAATAATGATATTGATCAGCCAAAAATATAAGGAAAGAAGCAAAGAGGATAATTAAATCCATGCAGCTTACTTCTTCGGTCAACCCTTTCAACTTCTGCGACGTCATCACCAAACTTGTCCTTCACAGCCATCGATTTGAAATCTATTTCGTGACCTTTCTCCCCTAAGGCCACTGTAGGCTTCTTCTTAACGTAAGCATCTTCAATCTTTGCGTTAATGCGAGGCTCGAATTCGTCAACCACATCGTCAGCTGTTTTGAACTTCCACTGGATATCCTTGCAAAGCGCTTCAGCTCGTTTGCGTTCGTGTTCGTCTTCTTTCACTTGATCAAGAATTTTGTGGATCTCTCCCAAAACGACCAGCATATCATCAGTCTGCCCGCTAACCAGGATGCGTCCCAGTTCCTTCTCAACAGAGGCCTTGACATCGTATCGTAACTCTAGGTTGTGAATTCTTTGGAAATGTTCTTTGGACAACTTAGTGATTGCCTCGCTCTCAATTTTTTGCTTTGTTGACTTGTCTGCCATAATCTCATTAATTTCGTCAACTGCTTTCTGAAGATGCTCTTTGCAACCAGCAAAAATTATGAGGTCAAGTTTCTTGTCTGCAAAATCACTGAGGTTAACCATAGTAGATGAACCTCTCTTGTCTGAATCTCCGAAGCCCAGGAGGTCCCCGACCCGTGAAACAACTCTCTGAAGGAACCCAGGTTTTTCTGACGTTTCTCCCGAAGCTTCTTCTATAGCGGTCCGAACATCTTTCATCATTTCCTTCTGAAAAATTACCATTTTGATGAGTTTAATGGACGTAGGTTGCTGGTCATTGAAGTCACAAATTGCAGACAGCATTGTACTGGCACAGTCCTTGGCAGGTATACCAAGGTTACCGGTTCCGATTGCAGGAAATGATATCGACTCTATTCCGTTTTTCTCGGCTTCTTCAAGACATCTTTTGATAGATGCTTTGATGGTTTTTTCATTCACATGCTTATGTGGCACAATGTGGAAGATCAAATTTGCACTCAAGTTGCCTGCTTTTGTAATGACGACAGATCCTGGACTTTGAGGTCCTTTCCGGGAGCATTCGTGTTGGATGGATAGACCTCCTGCATTGAGAATTGCAGCTCCAGCTCCTCCACCTCTTCTTATGTCTAAATCTTTGTTAGAGATGACGACGATAGCATCTGTAGTCTCCTTTGTGATGTCACCTGGATGGACTTTGAAGCACAGTGATCCGATATTTGTTTCCAAATGACCTTCATCTCTTTTTCGTATCGGCGAAAACGTAGTTTTCTCTTTTGAAGATGTCTTTGATTCTTTGCCGGGGTTCTTTTTCCACTTTTCGAATGAATCAACGCGCCTTCTCACTGGAAGAGGTGCATTGGTTTCCATTCTTTTCTTCAATTCTGCATCAAAAGCCTGGATAGTGGGTTTATCTTGATTGTACAGGACAAATCTGACCTCTGTGATTGATGTCATTGGATTTTTTTGGTTGTAAGACATCACTTCATCGAAGTATATCTCGGCTACTTCTGCTCGAGGAAATTGAAGCGTACCGGTTCCGATAGAAGGAAATGCAACCGACCTCATTCCTTTAGAGGTAGCTGCTTGAAGGGACTTTGTGACAAGCATTTTTAGAACCTATAATAAAAAACGTAACCATGTGTATTTTTCCATTAGATCAATGTTTTAACTTATTCTAAGCACATATTTCTACTGTCATTAGCTTAGGTTCTCAGCATTTTAGAATTTGTTATTGTACTCTTAATGACAAGTTGCAAATATAGCTAGTATGGTGTCCCCAATTAGTCCTTATGGGCTAAATACATTGACACCTAAATAAAGTTCTCACTTACTTATACGATCAGTTTGATAATGATCCCGGTAAAAACGTTCGTATCTGATTTTTCTCGTCATAAAACATCAGATTATCTTCCCCTACTCCCCTACTCCCGCTTTTCTCGTTGACGTTCGACATTGAAATCACGACTGTTCCGGGACTTTTGACGGCTTGAACTTGAATGTCTAAATTCGAAAGAAGCGTTTCCCACGGACCATCAGATAGAAATGAAATCAATAAGGGGTGAGCTGGTTGGGTGCCTTGAAAATAATTGAATCGAAGAAACAAACTAGAAACGAAAAACACTAACTTCGGCTTGTTTCCCATGAGCTGATCAGTTTAGCTTTCAGATATGTCGGGGGTGGCATTGTTACCCAACAAATACTTTATAAATGAACATAAATATATGAATACCACATATCTGAACTGCGTATTAAAACTAAATTGAAGATGTGAGTGATCGTCGCTGTCGCGTTCCCAGCGTCGTAGACGCGTGGCGTTAGGCACTGGAGTTCGCCAGGTCAACCACAGTGAAGCACTAGGCGGTCAGCAAGATTCAATGACGTTTATTAAAATCAGGCTAGTCCGACTATTTACAGCACTTGCGGTGAAAACTAGAAAGAAACGTGCGATTTTTACGTCAGAAGAAAAGAAAACTACGATAATGCTCCGTGCACGAAAAAGAACGAAAAACAAACTACTAAATTTACAAGCGTGACTTACGTCTGATCTTGACTCCGGGGGTTAAAAGAACTCCAAATCTCCTACAGTTGTAATAACTCCGAAAGTTATCCAAAAGCTCCTTACACTGTGATGGACTTCTTACAACTGAATAAACGTGCTTAGGAAAACAATAATCTAATGCATGCCTTCTGACGTAAAGGAAATAAAACTGAATAAAGCTTTGTACGCCTAGCCAAAAAACGGATATACGATGATCATGCAATAAAATAAACGATGCTACAATCACGAAAGAAAAACAGTCCATGAATGTAACTAATTAAAATGTCATATCTCGCGGATAACGTGACAGTCGCAGTTATAATCACTACTGCTATACTGGTGCAGTGCTCTACCAACTGAACTAACCCTTGGCTATAGGAGCTGGTCATTTTGTTTGTTCGTATTGTACCCGGGAGTGATGAGTATGTAAGAATGAATATATGAAAATCATATATTTGAACTGAGGATTAAAGAGTGCATATGTGAGTGATCATCGCAGTTATGAACACTACTTAAGCAGTAGTGAAAATAAAACCTGAAAAAAAAAAAATTCAGGAATCGACGGCCCCTGCGATACTGGTGCAGTGCTCTTCCATATGAGCTGACAAGCCAATTGGGTGCTGGTCATTGAAGTTTACGAGGAAAAAAAGAAACGCTAAAAGTATAAAAAGAAGCAGCGAAACTACTGGCCATAAAAATATTGCCAGTTGTGATCTAAACGTGGGATTTTTGAAATGTCATGCCAAATTGCTGCCTTGTAGTTCATAGTAAAAAGAGGTTTAGTGCATATAGTGATAAGAGTTACGTTTCATGCGATTTGACTAAGGTTTTCGATTCAAACAAGAGATTCGAGAGTAGACTACTCCATGGTTATTCCTAACTCAGAACCCTATGAATTTGCATGCGGTGTCTATACTATCTAGTAAATCCCAATTTAAATATGTGTGAGATTTCCATTTAAGTATCAATAGTCATGTCTCCCAAAGTGATGGCAGCTTTGATCTGAAAGCATCTGGGACAAGTATCTGGGACAAGTATCTAGAGTCTATCTTAGGGGAATTCGAAAAGCATACGTCACGTGAGGCGTTGATATACAAGCTATTCTTCAGCAAATTATCACTACCCCCAAATATGGCCAGGACTAGACACCTATTCCGCGATATACGTAGGTTGCCGAATTTGGACGTGATCCTGTCAGTCACTAAGAAGTTTTTAGCGTTGAAAAGGTTTCTAAGATTTGATCAGTATTCGCCGATTAAAAAGTGGCTTTCTCTACCTGAAAAGGATATTCAAACCGGGATTGTAAATATTTAACTGGATATATATCACGACAAAAATGAAGGTATATAGCTCTGAATCCCCTTCCCGAAAAATCGTTTAAATGACAATTCCTACTCCCGCATCAGCCTATCCAGTCACACCCGTCGCTGTGCCAGACTTACCACCCAACGTGCAAACCATAGTACAAGACCATAGTCTTCCGAGACTGACGCATGCCTACCACCACCACGACTACTTGAGCTGTAGTGAAAATAAAGCCTGAATTTTCTCCAGGCTTCATTTTCGCTACGGGAATTGAACCCACGACCTCTGCGATACCGGTGCAGTGGTTCTACCACTCAAGACAGTTAAGGCATGGGTCTCTCCAAAAAAACGGGGGTGGTCTAACTTTTTAATCTTTCAATATGACACAAAACAACTTTAGGACAAACGTCCTCACCATAAGTTCAACGACTTTAAATGTTTTTTTTACGTCATGTATTGTCACGTGACTTATCAAGGCTATTTTTAGCTCAAAATGGCACCACTTTTAATTGCTTTCTTGAGGCTGCGATTGGTGTTATACTGTTCACGGTTGCAGGTACTTCATTTCTGTGGTTGGGCCTTTTAAGTTAATTTTCTAAAATAAGAAGAAATGTGAAATTTGTTTGACAAGGGGACTGGGTTTTACACTCTCAATAAAATATTGAACAAATCCCGGGCACAGACGTTTTGCCGTTTACTCAGGGAGATATTTCGTAGCAATTTCTTTAAATGACCGTCGTTATAAACTGGTGCCATTTCTCAATGAAGTATTTTTCATGTGAAGTGCCCGTAAGAGGTCATGTGACCTAATTTGCATATCATGTGACAAGTAATTACATATATTTTTTTTATATTTTAAGTTAATCAATTTGTTCAATTTATACTGTTATATGTTTTAATCCTCAAAATTTAGACCACCTTATCCATTTTTAGAGGAATTTGAAGCCTTAATTTTCTTGGGCAACTGAACTATCAAGCCACCTGGGAGCTGGTCATTGTGCTGGTTCGTAATATATCTGTGAGTGATGCCGGAATATATAAGAGAATGAATATATGGTAATCACATACCTTAACAGCGGATTAAAGAATGAATATGTGAATGGTCATGGCAGTATGAACAAATATATGATTTTCACATATTCATTCTCATATATATTCATCATTATTAGTTTACTTTTTGTAATTAGTTTCACGTTCACGTTTAAACGACCTTTCAGCTCCTAGGTAACACGTGGGTAAATAAAGTATTATTATTATTATTATTATTATTATTATTATTATTATTACTATTATCACTGTGGAGATACCTTGCATTATGGACTTTTTTGTGGCGAAAGCCTGGCAGCGGCTATGTTTGTTTGAGGCGACACGGTGATCTCCTAGGTATTAACGATTATCATCAATTTAGAACACTGTGCCCCAGGACTTGACAGAAAAAAAAAACTCCTGCTAGTGGAAGGCTTTTTACCACTACAGTACTGAAGAACAAGATGACGGGGACTGTAGAACTAGATATTTATCGAAGTCTGGCATAGAACGTCACTGCCCTACAGTGATTAGGCCTAAGCGCTGATTTTAAATATTTAACTTTTTTGTTGAGGTTTGGTGATCTTACTTTCTAAAACTATTTCATAGAGGGTGATTACATAAGGTTTATAATGGGGTGTGGGATCAGTGCACTTGTGCCTTGGAAAAATTTAAGCTAAACCCCTGGCAAACGAGGACAATGTGTCCTCCTTTGCCAGGGCCTTAAAGCATGGTCTTGTCTAATACGATTGACGTCATGTTACCTTTCTGCCTTTCCCGCTGTCCCATTCGGAGCAAATAGCAAATATAACCGCCTTGCAATTGAGATTCCCTGTATGGGTGTTGACTGCAATATCGCCGACAGCCACATTGCCTATTTTCGTACACTCCTGTTGTAAGCTCGGACCAGCAGCCTGGCTAAGGGCCTTTGCGCACGGATTCTGGTTCAGGTTGAGATTCGAGGCCGCTGTTCCAATTATTACGTCAACCTAGTACGCGAAAAACAAGATTAACAGAAACAAACAGACAAACAAATTGATGCAAGAATAAAACAATGAAAAAAAAAAAAAAAGCCTATAGCTTACTCAAATCTGTAATTAGTGAGCGCTTAACTTTTCCTAGATAAGTTGATTTGTCACACACTGATATAAGGTCCTTTGCAATGATGATTACCTGCTCCTGGGCGAGGTCACCAACTTTCACTATGATGCGAATGCCTTGGGTAGTAAGGGATCTTGGACTCTTTGTTATTCCCCATCCAGCTTCTTTAGTCTGGGTTCTGAGTCCAAGGGCTGCGACACTTCCACGCTTTCCTTGTTCTTTGAAACTTCTCTCTCCAGCAAATCTTTTTCTCATTTCGTCTGCGAACGCTCTCACTGTGGTGTCATCGTTATTGATGAGATGAATCTCCGACAGCTTGCAAGATGGGTTTTCATCACAGAAACGAAGTACGGCATCTAAAATGACTTTAGCACACAGGTCTCGTGGAAAGCCAAACAAGCCAGAACTGACAGCTGGAATAGCGATTGATCGCCAGGTAACTGCTTTTTTTCAGTGCCTCTGTTATTGCAAATCTTAGGTAACGTTCCTGTTTTGTAGTTTCGCCTTCTTTGGCCTGCTTATCTGCCACAAAATCCCATTTAGGTCCGACAGCATGGATAACTTTATGACATGGCAACTTCCCTGCTGCAGAAACCATTGTTTGGCCTTCCAGAAGAGAGCCGTGGACTCTTACGTATTCGCTACATTCATCCTGAATGCCTCTACCGCCTGCTCGTACAATGGCCGCTGCAAGGCCTCCAATGTGGTTTAATTCGCCATTAGCTGCATTCACGATTGCATCAACATGATCTTTCGTGATGTCACCTTTGAAGACGGAGATTTTCTTTTCTTCTTTTGTAAGGTAGCTACAAATGAGTTCTTGACTAGACCCCATATCATCTTCTTTGGTTCTTACTGTGCCATGGGCCAACTTTTCTTCATTGCCAGTACGCTCTATAGGGAGAACAATGCAATGGTGTTTTTCTTCTGTGGCTTTGAGCACGATTGGCCCCTTTCCCTGTAAGAAGTATTTCTTCATCCCTGGTCTGTCAATTGGAACAGAGTCGTTCAACACAGCATTGATAAGTTCTCGGACTTGTGGCAAACACTTCTCTAATCCCTCTGCGGTACCAGAAACGTCGATGCCTTCACCGTCGGCGCTAACTCTCATGTCAATGGAAAAATCAGTAAGTTCTCTCTTAATACCTTCAAGCCTGGATTTCCATACTTCGGAGAGAAATTTTGTGATACCGTGCTCTGCTGGGATAATGGTGTGTAAAACAGAATTTTTCTCCAAAAACACCTTTACCTCTTGAAAGCATTCTTGGACATCTTTGGCTATACCACATACCCAAATGGTGCTAGAAGGGCTATCAACCGTTATTCCAACCTTGAACTGCGGTGCAACTGAAGACTGAAAATCTCTCCAAAGACGGCTTTCAAGCACCTGAAAATTTTCAGGTGTTAAGTGGTAGCTCTTTTCTAGAATGGTATCCTGCAACACGTTTTCGGCTCTTTTTGCGGTACTTGAATCAACACCGACCACTTTGACTTCGTTTGGGCTTTGGCCTTGACCGTGGAGCACCACTGCACGAATGGCATTTTTCTTTAAAAGACCGTGGACGAAACTTGAAACCGGAGGGCTCCTCAGGACGTTTATGACCTTTACTGGTAGTTCAACGGTTCGTTCGACTATCTTTGAAATAAACGTAAACACCTCAGCTTTAACCTCTTGAAGCAGGCTCCGAGGGCCCTTCAAAGTTAATTTCTGACCGTTGCTGTCGATGGAGATGCTCAGATGGCGGTTTTTATCTCGTAGTCGTTCACAAATTCCAGACATTTCAAGTAACTTTAGCTTTGATGTTGGGATGTCGCCTTCAACTACTTGAACCACTGTCTTCATGAGTTCTGTGTCTTCTTGTACTGTCTGTATCAACTCTTGCATTGTTTGCAATTCTTTGTCCACGTGCGATGTCTTGCCTACGATCTGGACAATTCGTCCGTGATCATTGAAGAACACGAGAAAATCAGATGATTCTTCAAAAGAGCCACATTCTTTCCATCTCTTTACAATCTCATCGAAGATTTCGGAAGCAATATCAAGCTGGGATATCTTGAAGCTTTGTAAGAAGCTTTCCAAAGAAGCTTTCCTTTCATCCCACGACTTGTCGCAGTCCTTTTTGTTGCATGCGGACGAAACAGTAATGACTTGGGCCTGAGGATCTTTTGAAAGTTCAATTTGGATTTTGCACTCTTCAAGGACCATTTGCAGTTCACTTTCGTGTTTCTTCTGAATGTATTTAAAGACTTCTGGGTCACATTTCATTTCCACTTTTGTTGCTGTTGTATCTTGAAGAAATGGATAGTGTGGCGTCACATTCAACTTTTTACCCTCAAGCGTGTGCTTCCTTTGAGTGACATTTTGAACACCTGAAGAACAAGTAAAGAAGAGAAGTATGTCAGATCTACAGATAGTCTTTCTTTAATGGGACATAATTTAATTTAACAAGGGGCTACAATTAGCCTTAACTCGGGCCTGCAAAAATACAGTATTTAGCGCTAAACAAAAGAAAAGACACGAAAAGAGAAAAGTCTGTCATTCATAATAACAGTCGTGAAAAATATAATAATAAAAGTTGAAGAAAAAGAGAAACGCAAAAAAGAGGCTCCACAAGCAGGAGTCGAGCCCGGGTCATCTGCATCTCAGGCGGGCAAATCGCTACGGCGACCTCTACTACGGAAAACCCCAAAAATGACGCAGTGCGCATGCTTGGAAATGACCTTTCGCCGTAGCGCCAAATCCTACAACGTGAAGTGCTGTCTTCTGGCGTAGTCGCTACTAAGTGAGTATAAAATCAAGAAAGTATTTGAGGCTTCTGGTTTTCCAGTAAATACGTTTCCTTTGCGTTTTCTCAGTTTAAGTTTTCTTTCCTCAAACCGAGTGTGCCATGGCCGCGGAAAAATCGTGAGAGGAAACAAAGGCTAGACGAGTACAACAGTTAGCATTAAAGCTAAATGTCACTGAAGGTTGTTTAAACCAGGATAAAATATCTAAAACGTAGAATTTGTTGATTTGTTGTTAAATACGGTACATAAGGAGAAAAATCACTTGCAGCGAGCTCGATCTTCATTTCTAGTTTTCTGTTTTTCTGTAGAACTCGCCCTCTGATGATGTTTCTTATCAATATTCTTCTTGGCAAACGAAATTTTGGAATTTTATTACAGACATTATTGCAAAAAGTCTCTCTCAAAAGACGGAAATTTGTTTCTATTTTCAGTGTTTGAGTCGTTCTAGTTTATAATCTCGTGAATCTCGTTCTAGTTAATCTACGGTGACGTACTCTCCCCAGGACCCCGCATCCACGTCCGCCGTAGTAGTCCCTATTAACCACTGCACCACGGACGGCTCAATGAAGTAAAAAAGGTGAATTTTTTCCAAATGGTTTTCACTTCGATGAATACTCCTGCTCAGTGTTATGGGAAGAAAGCGCTTATCGAACGGCGTGGAATTCGAGATATGGTCACAGAAAACTCCAAAATTACTCATCGAAGCATCTCTTGTAGAAAAACAATGAAAAAGAACCGAGAAAACATCTTTCGACCATTTCGTGTAGTGTTGCCCACACTAGTCACGTGCGCAGCATTCCGTGTAGTGCTGCTCACCCACGTCACGTGCGCGACATGTCAAGATAACCAACGTTCCGGTTAAACCCTTCAGTGCAGTGGTGCGTTATGGACACGTACGCTGGGAAAATCGCGACAAGAAGACTTTAAAGAGAACAGAGCCGAATCCTAGACTCGGTGCCATGCGGCCCAAGTAATCAAGTACCATTACATCCTTCAGCGACTAAAACGTAAATTCACTGAAAACAAGATCAACCATGTTAGAAGAACACTCGAAGAATTCGTAAATCATTTACGAATTCTTCGAGTGTTCTTCCAACATCCCATGTGATTTAACATGCCTATAAACCATGGAAACTTGTGGTATATTGCTTTTTTTCTAATTCCGAAGACTGGCGAAATTTCTATCAGTTTACTGGCACAATAAACCATAGCTGCGCGCATTGATTTGGCTATTATATAATTTTGAATAAATGCGAAATTTCTCAAGGATTTGAACAGGAAAGTGGGAAAAAAAAGCTTTAAACCCACTGGAAAGTTCATGAAATTACCAGAAATCCCTGCGTCAAAATTAATATCAAGCTGGCGGCTCCTATAACTGCTAAGAATTATTGGACCTGGTAATAACCACATAACATCATGATAAGGCTTTCTTACTTAAAGGATCCACGAAATACACAACCGCTTCGTCCTTCCATGTTCTTTCCACTTTACTGACATCCTTTCCGCCGCTCCTTTTTTCGTTTTCGAAGTATAGATGTATGGTGTCATCAGATGATTCTTCCCGCAGGCCTGTAACTAAGATGCTTGCGCAGACAGGGACGCGTTCCAAGCGAGGTTTTTTTCCTTCAAGACCTTTGGTCTCCTTGTGCACTTTATCGAGTAACGTGTGGAAGTCTGGAACCAGGAACCATTAGCATCATTAAATGAACAATATTGCCTAACAGGTATTTAAAAGCCAGTTCTTTAATTCGTGAATATTATGTATTTTGAACAAAAAAATAAAATAAAATAAACTAATTTATTAAATATATTTAATGTTTTTAGAACAAACGACCTATTTTCAGACCGACCTTTTTTAGGAAATGTGGTTTTAAATAAAGGACATAAAGCTGACGCCAGTGACGTCATAATTGTTTTAAGGAAGATGACTTGTCCTGGTTTTTCTAAGGCTAGTCGCCAAACAAAGTAGCAAAAATCTGATCTTGTAAACTTTAGGAGGCATTATAATATTCCTTGGATGAAAGAGCTGGCTGTGCTGTGATGTCTTAAAATGCAATGGAACTCAGCGGGATAGTCGAAATGTTTCCTAATGAAATTATCACCCAACATCCCTTCCCCGAAAAAAAACGGACATTCTGGTTTGAGTCTTTTCTTTCGATTACAAATATAGCTTGTTATAACCCACCGATAAATTTTTGGTGCGATTTATTGGCTATTTTGGATCATGTGGTGCAAATCGGAGGACGGATATCAGGTCCTCTGATTTTTTGGTGGCAAAAAAAGAAAAAGAAAGCAAGTCTTTTTAAAGTTTCTTCATTTCAAATGGAAGGATCCAATCACAGTTAAATAAAATTAACTTAACCAATTAATGCAGTTGTTTACGCCATTCCCAATCTCCGTCAAATCACTTTTTTTTTTCAACATTTTTAACTTTCAACTGTCTACGCGATATGAAAATTAATCGGAGGGTTATAAGATAATTAAACCCCTTTTTGGCCTGCTGGTATGTTTGAGGGTAACGTCCTTGGCTGATAAATTGTCCTCAAAATTTTAGAGTTTCCCTCGAAGCGTCGTTTCTCGGCCAAGTGTTCATGTTTCGGACAATCTATCAGCCGCCGAAAGGGGTTTATTTACAAATTATCCTCATGATCATGCAGCTCCAGGAAAAATACCATGATACCATACCTGGTTCATCATCAAAAACAACGAGGGCATTATTGTTGTTACCAAAGTACACTTCTTTTACATCAATCCCGCTAAACTTTTCCAGGTAGAAGCACAAGCAATCCTCAGTTGTCTTTTCACTTAGTCCTTGGACGTGGACTCTTACAGGGTCTGGTGGTACTTTTTTCTTGGGAGGCTGTAATTCAACTGTTATAGGGGTTTTGTTTATCGAATGCTCACCCTTCAGAAGACGCTGGCGATCTAGGAAGATAAAATCTTTCTTTAGATTCAGCAACTTGCTCAATACGAAAAGTAAGTTTTTTTGTTTTTAACTTAAAGGTATATTGCGTTGGTGCCGTTGCATTAGCTTATGATTGCTGGTTAAAACAAACAAAAAAGCCTCGCATTTATGATCGCAAAAAAAATTAAATGTTTTATTAACTGCCGGACTGCCAGCCTATGCTCTCACAGGAAGTATGGCCTGCACGCATGACCCACTGTACTTGACGGTACATAATTATGGCAGCAAGTTGTTCACTGTTAGTTCGGGTGATGATGTAGCCAATGAAATAAGGGACGTACCTTTGACCTCTAGGAACGTTATCACAGCTTCCCCAGCTTGGCCGTTAAACTCTATTTTGTGAACGTTGCCTCCCCCAGATCTCCTTGAATTCTCAAAGTAGTTGCACACGGCATCTTCTGTAGTGGATGTTGAGATGCCGTAGACGAGTATGGTAACACCTTCCTCCAATTCTTCTTCATTTTCATCAAGACTGCCTTGGTTTTTCCTGGGAGGCTGTAATTTAACTGTTATAGGGGTTTTGCTTATCGAATGTTCACCCTCCAGAAGACGCTGACGATCTAGGAAGATAAAATCTTTCTTAAGATTCACAAACTTGCTCAATAGGAAAAGTAAGTTTGTTTTTAACTTAACTCTTTGTCTTCAAGCTTACTAAATATCGTTCCTGTGGGAACGATGCTTTGAAAAATTGCAGCTTTCTCAAACCCCGAACTACGGTTGAAATAAACCATTACTTTTGCAAAATGAGCAAATGCTTCGACTTTGTCACCCCGAAAACTGACCAAAACTCCCAATTTCATTTAATATGACTGTTAATTCTGTTGCAAAACCCCAAAACGCCATCTGAAAAAAACAAAAAACACGCAACTTTGTTTTGAAGTTTTTTTAGACAAAATTTGCTCTTGAAGCTAAAAGTTTACATTGGCAGCAAACTTCGACTCCACTTCTTTGAATCTGTTTAACATTTTCCTGCTGACTTCTTTAGCTCGACCCTGATAACGCTATTTGATTCCAGATGCTCTCACTGGTCTGTCTTGGTCGCGTTTGTAACCCAAGGGGATTCTGGGAAATTATTGGATAACGGACGCATAACAGTCCGCCAATCTCCATTTCAGATATTTTTTTTAGAACCGTGTCGAGTCACCCGTTCCTGCTACGAAAACACTGCATCTATTGCGTTATTTACAAGTCGAAACTCGCCAAAATTGCCATGCAAGGTCATGGAATCCACTCAGATCGGCTAGGAACACATCTTCACGTCGTGGATCGCCATGCCTCGATTGAACACTTTCGGCGATCTACTTCGTGTGAAATCGCTTCTTAACTCTGTTTTCTTTCAAAGGATTGCTTTTACCCACCAACCTAGCCTTATGATGCCAAGCAGGGGGCTTCTGAAGTGGAAAATGGCTCGAGAAAAAACACTTATAAAGCAAATACCTACAGAATGGAAGCTGCAGTTGATCGCTTGTAAACAAGCGGCAGCTAGCGTGACGAGCGTGACATCAAAGATAGAGCCTTCGGTATTGTTGACCAGTGAAATCTCCGTGATAACCCCTTATATGGAATAGCGAGGTCGATCGATTTGACCTCTATGCCTCCAGAAATTGTAAAAAAAGGCTTTAAAATGGGCGGACGGCAAAGGGTTAAAGGTATATTGCGTTGGTGCTGTTGCATTAGCTGATGATTGCTGGTTAAAACAAACAAAAAAGCCCCGCACTTGTGATCGCAAAACAAAATTAAATGTTTTATTAACTGCCGGACTGCCAGCCTATGCTCTCACCGGAAGTATGGCCTGCACGCATGACCCACTGTACTTGACGGTACATAATTATGGCAGCAAGTCGTTCACTGTTAGTTCGGGTGATGATGTTGCCAATGAAATAAGAGACGTACCTTTGACCTCTAGGAACGTTATCACAGCTTCCCCAGCTTGGCCGTTAAACTCTATTTTGTGAACTTCGCCTCCTCCAGATTTCCTTGAATTCTCAAAGTAGTTGCACACGGCATCTTCTGTAGTGGATGTTGAGATGCCGTAAACGATTATGGTAACACCTTCCTCCAATTCTTCTTCATTTTCATCAAAACTGTCTTGGTTTTTCCTGGGAGGCTGTAATTTAACTGTTATAGGGGTTTTGCTTATCGAATGTTCACCCTCCAGAAGACGCTGACGATCTAGGCAGATAAAATCTTTCTTAAGATTTACCAACTTGCTCAATACGAAAAGTAAGTTTGTTTTTTAATTTAAAGGTATATTGCGTTGGTGCCGTTGCATTAGCTGATGATTGTTGTTTAAAACAAACAAAAAAGCCCCGCACTTGTGATTGCAAAACAAAATTAAATGTTTTATTAACTGCCGGACTGCCAGCCTATGCTCTCACAGGAAGTATGGCCTGCACGCATAACCCACTGTACTTGACGGTACATAATTATGGCAGCAAGTCGTTCACTGTTAGTTCGGGTGATGATGTAGCCAATGAAATAAGGGACGTACCTTTGACCTCTAGGAACGTTATCACAGCTTCCCCAGCTTGGCCGTTAAACTCTATTTTGTGAACTTCGCCTCCTCCAGATTTCCTTGAATTCTCAAAGTAGTTGCACACGGCATCTTCTGTAGTGGATGTTGAGATGCCGTAAACGATTATGGTAACACCTTCCTCCAATTCTTCTTCATTTTCATCAAAACTGTCTTGGTTTTTCCTGGGAGGCTGTAATTTAACTGTTATAGGGGTTTTGCTTATCGAATGTTCACCCTCCAGAAGACGCTGACGATCTAGGAAGATAAAATCTTTCTTAAGATTTACCAACTTGCTCAATACGAAAAGTAAGTTTGTTTTTAATTTAAAGGTATATTGCGTTGGTGTCGTTGCATTAGCTGATGATTGTTGTTTAAAACAAACAAAAAAGCCCCGCACTTGTGATTGCAAAACAAAATTAAATGTTTTATTAACTGCCGGACTGCCAGCCTATGTTTTCACAGGAAGAATGGCCTGCACGCATAACCCACTGTACTTGACGGTACATAATTATGGCAGCAAGTCGTTCACTGTTAGTTCGGGTGATGATGTAGCCAATGAAATAAGGGACGTACCTTTGACCTCTAGGAACGTTATCACAGCTTCCCCAGCTTGGCCGTTAAACTCTATTTTGTGAACTTCGCCTCCTCCAGATTTCCTTGAATTCTCAAAGTAGTTGCACACGGCATCTTCTGTAGTGGATGTTGAGATGCCGTAAACGATTATGGTAACACCTTCCTCCAATTCTTCTTCATTTTCATCAAAACTGTCTTGGTTTTTCCTGGGAGGCTGTAATTTAACTGTTATAGGGGTTTTGCTTATCGAATGTTCACCCTCCAGAAGACGCTGACGATCTAGGAAGATAAAATCTTTCTTAAGATTCACCAACTTGCTCAATACGAAAAGTAAGTTTGTTTTTTAATTTAAAGGTATATTGCGTTGGTGTCGCTGCATTAGCTGATGATTGTTGTTTAAAACAAACAAAAAAGCCCCGCACTTGTGATTGCAAAACAAAATTAAATGTTTTATTAACTGCCGGACTGCCAGCCTATGCTCTCACAGGAAGTATGGCCTGCACGCATAACCCACTGTACTTGACGGTACATAATTATGGCAGCAAGTCGTTCACTGTTAGTTCGGGTGATGATGTAGCCAATGAAATAAGGGACGTACCTTTGACCTCTAGGAACGTTATCACAGCTTCCCCAGCTTGGCCGTTAAACTCTATTTTGTGAACTTCGCCTCCTCCAGATTTCCTTGAATTCTCAAAGTAGTTGCACACGGCATCTTCTGTAGTGGATGTTGAGATGCCGTAAACGATTATGGTAACACCTTCCTCCAATTCTTCTTCATTTTCATCAAAACTGTCTTGGTTTTTCCTGGGAGGCTGTAATTTAACTGTTATAGGGGTTTTGCTTATCGAATGTTCACCCTCCAGAAGACGCTGACGATCTAGGAAGATAAAATCTTTCTTAAGATTCACCAACTTGCTCAATACGAAAAGTAAGTTTGTTTTTTAATTTAAAGGTATATTGCGTTGGTGCCGTTGCATTAGCTGATGATTGTTGTTTAAAACAAACAAAAAAGCCCCGCACTTGTGATTGCAAAACAAAATTAAATGTTTTATTAACTGCCGGACTGCCAGCCTATGCTCTCACCGGAAGTATGGCCTGCACGCATAACCCACTGTACTTGACGGTACATAATTATGGCAGCAAGTCGTTCACTGTTAGTTCGGGTGATGATGTAGCCAATGAAATAAGGGACGTACCTTTGACCTCTAGGAACGTTATCACAGCTTCCCCAGCTTGGCCGTTAAACTCTATTTTGTGAACTTCGCCTCCTCCAGATTTCCTTGAATTCTCAAAGTAGTTGCACACGGCATCTTCTGTAGTGGATGTTGAGATGCCGTAAACGATTATGGTAACACCTTCCTCCAATTTTTCTTCATTTTCATCAAGACTGTCCTGGTTGTCTTTCTCCGACTCATCAAACAAGGACACCTGAAGAAGCGCGCCACTGAGAATGTGAGGGGAATGTTCTACCGCTCTGAGGGCGTCTTGTACAAGACAAAACAAAAACAGATTGATTTCCAAAAAGGAGAACATGAAGGCTGAAAGTATTTTCAGTAGTTATTACTATGATTCTCACTGCTCCTGAAACCATTGAGTCGAATGCTTAGGCATGACAGGCTCAACCCCTATTCACGTTATCTTGTAGCGAGAATGCACGGCTAGCGCAAACCCCATCTTTTATTCAATACATATATATTATCATATACTACGAAGTCGAGGGAAAGAGCCAGGGTAATTGTATTGCCAAAAACCGATATTAAACGGTGATGATAAAATGGGTTCTTAACTTTGCCCAATTGCCATGCAAGTCGCGTGTGTTGATAGAATGCTTGGAAGAGAAATATATAGGGACTAGTTATGCTCCCGCTTGTCATACTAATTGTGGGTTTAATGTTGGGGAGGAAGATGACACAATCCACCGGTAATTTAGTGATTCGATCGATATACTTATTATCGTATTGAGATGAGTGCTCCCATCCGGGTTATCGAGCATATCTCAAGGCATAAAAAACCTGCTAAGTATATAAATTTCACTGCCATTACAACAGGTCTTTCGTGAAAATCAACGACCAAAGGACTGAAAAATCGAGATCTATTTTGCTTTAAATTGTTGCCTTTTAATGTTCAACAACTACGAGGAAATGGGGGGAAATGATGGGGGGAAATGATCGCCATTATTGTTAGAAGCGCTTGAAAATAGGTATATATAGACGGGAAAAAAAACAGGTATAAATAAGAAGGCGTTTGAAAATAGATATATTTTCAAAACACAGGTATATATCAAGAGGCGTTTTAAAACAGGTATATAATTATCAACACAAAACAGGTATATATAAAGAGACGTATGAAAACAGGTATATATTTATCAACAAAAACAGGTATATATTAAGAGCCGTATGAAAACAGGTATATATTTATCAACAACAAAAAAAAGAAATAGGTTTATTTTAAGAGACGTATGAAAACAGTTATATATGAGCAAGAAGGTGGATCAGTAAGCAAATGGACGCTACAGAACAAGCTTTAAGTGGAAAGTGTTCGTTCATGATCGAAGATAACGTAAAACGGGAGACGTGTACACTAAAAAGAACCGTAATCAAACCTACCATTAGGTGATTCAAAGGTGACCTGACATGTTTGAGAATCAGGACTCATGACGACGTTAGAAACAGGACCTCCCTTCGATCGCTTTGCGTTTTCAAAATAATTCTTCAAAAGATCCTCCGTTGCTACCTCTGGTAAACCCGCCACTAGGATTGTGCACTGCTCTTGAGATGGTGGAGCAATACCATTGAAATCTTCAATTTGCTGCATAATACCATATGATTCGTTCTGTCGATCGGGGTGATATTCATCAAACTGCTGTAAGAAAGACGAGCTTTAGACCGTACTAAATTTTTCTAATAGCTTGCTTATTATGGAGTACGGCCACAGGTTTGCTATGAACATTTCGAATTGACGAGCGCCATAGGCCGGCGCGAGTTTCTAGTGGGGTACGGGTACATGCTCCCCCGGGAAATTTTGAAAACTTTGACCGTTCAAGACTTCATTTTTGTGCGTTTTGAGGGACGTTACATAGAAAATAAAAAAGTCAAGATCAAACGTAAAAACGTCAATACTTAAGAAAAATTTCTCGGTCGAAATGGATTTTGGTCGTAATCATTGAGTAGTGTGCCAAGCTCAAGCCTCCTTGAATGCTTCTAGGCAAGCAAATCTATCACTTGGCATTAACGAGAGAGCATGAGCGAGCCTTCCTTGAGCTATGCTGGTTCTGTTGTAAATGTGGAGCCCTCTTAGAGCACGTGCACTCCTTTCTCATTCGCAGCTGGTGGCTTTAATCAGTGCAACATATCTTCAAGAGGACGTAAAGATTTGGGTACAAATCCCTCAAAGCTTTTGCAGCGGTATTGGGTCTTTCCGCTTTTGGCTCCGAGTTGTATCCGAAATAGTCTTCCAGCAATTTAAAATAGTATCGCCATAGCAGGGGATCACATAGAGGTCATAAAATGAAAACGGTTCAATAAATTGCATGGGTTTCATTTCAAAGTACACAATAAGCGAGTCAGGACACAAGTACTACAGTTACTTTGCGTTTACTTTTTCTGTAGTAACTTACTTTCTTCTTAATCGCCCCCTCCCCCTCCCCTCAATAGTTCACATTTCAAACTAGATATTGAGATATTGAGATGTGCCCTGCAATTATCGAACAGTACACTTCACCTACAGCATATCCTTTGAAAAAATGTTTTTATTCTTTCTTAGACATCTAAGAAATTTGCTTTCAAGCCCTGGTTTTGTTTCACGTCATATTGTTTACTGAACAGAAACAGAGCATAGAAGAGTTTTCAGGCCAGACATATTTGTGGTTGTCTTTTGCATGGGTTTGATAATGTAAATTGACCACCGTACAGGGATTCGATTAGCTGACGTTTCGAGCGTTAGCCCTTCGTCGGAGCGAATCGAGGAATTGTGGGTTGTGTATGGTTTATATACAGAAAATGGAGCTACGCTATTGGTGGTAACATAGTAACGTGAAAAACAGGAATAAATTAATTGAATGAAAAGCGCTCGTTGATACCGTGGGGATTAAGAGTGCCAATTTGCTCGAGATTTTTACGGCTTTCCGTGGTGCCTTGATGTAGGGAAAGGCCGGAGATCGACATGTGTTGTTTGGAATGGTTAGGGAGATTAAAATGCCGAGCGACGGGTTTGGATGCGTCTTTGTCATCTTTCTCAACATCACGAAGATGTTCTCGGAATCGGTCACCTAGTCGTCTTCCTGTTTCGCCGATGTATAACTTTTTGCATGATGTGCAGGTTATGCAATTGATAACATTTGCGGAGGTACACGTGAAACGATCAGTGATCTTAACAGATCGCTTAGGGCCCGATATTTTGTCAGTGTTTTGAATGAAAGGACAAGTTTTGCATCGTGAGCGCGCGCATTTGAAAGTGCCATGTTGTTCAGTTGTTTTGAATGCGCTTTTAACTAGAAAGGTATCTACATTTTTGTCGCGTTTGAATGAAATCAGCGGTGGTTCCGAAAAGATTCTAGCAGTTTCTGGATCATTTTGCAGTATCTTAAAGTTATTAGCAATGCATGGGTGATGAGACCACACACTGTCTAAATACGGTGAGGATAAATGTTTACAAGCTAATTGACCACGTTTTCCATTTGTCTACGATTTGTACTTTAGAAATTGTGTATAGATGTATTAGGCGAACAATTTAAGACAACACTGATACGAGTTGTCTGTTGCTGATCAGTTCCCAGTTCAGTTTACCTTCGTGAAGACTGAGGGAAAGTATATCAGTGATATGTATACTTCACAAATTAATGTGATCAAGTAAGCTGAAGCCACTCAAAAGGCACTAAGCCACTCAAAAGGCACAAGCAATGAAAACGTAAAGCTAGCTTTAGGTTTTCATTGCTTGTTTTATTGATATGTGGGTACTTGAGCCTGAGCATTAGCTATGCCATGCTGATGAGGCCTAACAAGGCCGAAACAGCTGTCCATGGCTGCTAATGCTTGAGCTCAATCTTTGCTTTGGTAGATTTAAGGGGTAATGCCCGCTACCATGTGGCCTTAGTGCCTTTGAGTGGCTTCAGCTTACTTGATCACATTAATTTGTGAAGTATCCTTGTCACTCCAGCCACATCCCACAAGCTTTACGTTTTTATATCAGTGATATGTTTTTTACGACTACCATTTTCTAAAGGGATTCAAGCAAAACTTACGCTACTTGATGCGTTCATTCTATTCCACTGCCGGTCAGACGTACTCTCCCGGTTAAACTGCACTGTATTATCCGAACCACTAGGGCTTTCATTCTCCTTGAGTGAATCTGACTCTCGCCATGGATTATCATAGGCTACCTCAAGGTGACAGTTGTGCAAAAGATGGTTTGCTCGGCCAGCCACTCTGGCAGCGGCTGAAATTCAAAACCAAAGGAGCGAAGAGCTGAACGTATTAAAGTAATAATAATAATCAAAACATATGTTAGTTGTAAAATTATGCAATACGTAAAACTTAAATCAAAATGGATTTTCCATTCAGGTGAAGGCTTCATGTTCCGCCTTGTGCAGAAAGTGTCGAAAGTATGAATGAGCAGTGAGCTGTATCATTTAGTATATGCTCCGGCAGTGATCGGATGCGGAAGTATGGGCAGTATCAACTGCGTTTATTTGACATTCCCGAGAATTATTATGTAACGGGAAGCTGAGAAGATAATCGAAGTCGGTATATACGGTATAGAAATATCAATACACACGCAATTTTTACACTTTGTTTGCCCCCGAAAAGTTTGCATAAGCATTGTTTTCAATTTCTCTCGGACGATTGTAAGACCCAAGAGGAATGGAAAACAATGCTTATGCAAAATTTTGGAGGGCAAACAAAGTGTATTATGGGAAATGTGGAGGCGGCGAATCCACTCAGCAAAATCGAGCGTTGAAACGACATAAGCTGCGATTTCGGCCCGATATCCGAGAAATCGTGCATATTTGTTCGAGCCCCTGCGCAAGTTTACATGGGCGATTTAAAACTGCGATTTGCACTAACATTTATAAATGTGCAACAAACATTTCACGAAAATTGCATGCGTAAACAAATCTCTTCCGCTGGTCACTAACAATATAAAATGTCAATGGCTATCTTTCGGTTTCAGTTTAGAAATTTTATAACAGCTTATAGCTTCATCCTGGCAAGACGTTAATTACATTCGTCTCAAATAGAAATCGTTCACATCAAAAAAAGAGGCAAAATATAGAGTTTTCGTCCTAACAAATGAAGCGCCCAATTTGCATGAATGTCACATGTCAGAGTGGTGATAATTTTTTCTCATTCTTTCTGTGTACCGATATAACTAATGTTTTTCTACATATGCTTTTCTGATATGCTATAACAATAATCCTTAATATGATTAATCAGATTAATATCCTGTCAGAGAATTACGCGTGTACCTTTCGCATCCTCAAAGGTTATAACTGCTCGTCCTTGATCGATTTCGATGCTCGCTACGTCGCCTCCGCCAGAATTTCTTTCGGATTGAAAGTAGATCACAAGATCGGTTTCCGTTGTGTAATCTGGGAATCCAGAGACTAAAATTCGGGACCTTTCCATGCCCGTTTTCCTTCTTGGTCAGAAAAATCCTGACAACATGTTTTCCTTAATAGTGACTTATTACACAAACTCAGAGGTCTGAGAAATGCAAATGTTTCCCAGAACTGAGACCTTTTTGAAGGGAATTTTAGTTTGTGTTCACCCAACTCCTGATTGGCTGATAAGACCCAAGCACCATCAATGATTGGTTATCGGAGCAAACCCTTGACTTTGTGAACTTTTCCGAGAAATGTCGTCATGCTTTTGGCTGAGTTCTAAGAAACTGAAAATAGACTATTGTTTAAGTGATTGCATTATTAATATGCTTTTTTTCTCAAACAGAGATGTTTCGACGGTTTATTCGTCACGGTTAATGATATGTTTTTTGTCTTTAGGATAATAGATCGTCCAGCTCGTTGGGATCCGTTTCATACTCGTGGGCATTGATACTTCGTTGAATGTCATTACTTCGTAGAAGGCACTGATCATGGATATATTTGGGGACTCCCCGAACCTTATATCCGAAAAAATATTATTTTTAGCCAGTCTAGAAGTTTACATACAAGACAATGGAAATATTTGTTCTATGCATATACGGTACATGGTGAAGTGAAAGAGGAAGTCCGGTGGATATTCACTGCGGTGACATGATGCTTTTTTGATAACGCTCCTTAAAATGGAATTAAAGCTATCAGGTTTAAAAAATTACAGAGAAAACTGTGAATTGACTCTTCAGTTGTACCGGGCTTTTCCAAATACGCATTGCAACAAGTTTCATAAATATGCTTAGGGATTCCCCGAACCTACAATCATGGACAAAAGTAGTTGAGACACTCCCCTAAAAAAAAGCTTGTTCGTTGAACGTGTGAGTTTTCCAATCTCCAGTTCTCACATTTCGACCCCCTCCCCCTTTTCAATGTTGTAACCACGTTCCAGTATCCACGGAGTGTATTTCAACATTGACAAGGGGGAGAGGGGGACTTGGCTGTCGAAAAATAAGAGAGTTTTTTTCAATTACGGAAGGACACTGATAGAAAGCAATTATTTTGCACAAAGGTGTCAACACTTTTGTCCATAATTGTCTGAAATTGCCTTTCAGCGGAAACAAATGGAACTGTGCTATATATGTATTGAAAGTACTGAAATATCTTTAACACTGAAATCGAAACCGTCTACTTGTAGCTTAAGACATGTTTTAGGGGCTTAAGAGCGGCACAGGATAGTTTTCCACAGACTCGTTTCCAGTCCCCGCGCATTAACGGGCGCTTCAGTGCACAGCAATACTTAGTGCTCTCGCTGGGCAGAAATTGAGTCCTCACACACTAGAAAACAACGAATCGTGTACGTAAGAAAATAAGGCAAAGTAGAGACCCACATTCCCGTCCGAAAAGATTTTGATTCGCGAAATTTGTCTGTGTGATTTTGCTTATAACAATCCCAGTGATTGAAGTTCATTGAACTCAGCAGCAGAAGTCTCGCATGACACAAGCTATTGCTGACGTTGCTACAGTTCTCATGAACAGTTCTCAGGCATAAAAAACAGATTGTCTACTTCTGTCCTTGATGTTGTTAGCGTAATATTTGCCCTGGAGTGGTTTTGCAACGATTCACAACGGTTCACAACGGTTCACATCGGTTCACATCGGTTCATATAACTCAAATAAAGTGTATCTTTTATTTTTTTAAACATAAAAAATATAAAAAATTTTCCTGTACTCAGAGCGCAATTAAAAGACTTAAAAAAAGTGGAATATTTCGTTCGGATCAACCGAACTTCGTCAGCCACAATGTAAATTTGAAAGTTAAGAAGGGTTATATAATGGACCCGATAATGGACATTGTTCGCAATGGATATGATAGACTGTTCCACACTTTCTAAGATTTTCCGTTTTGTCTTTAACCCGAACTAGTTGTGATCTTAAGAAATTGAAAGGCTTGTGTACAAGCGTTATCTCGTGTGATTTAAATGCTCTTTGGAGGCGTTCCGAAATGCCCTTGATGTATGGCATTGAAGCATAAATTCTCTTCTCATTAACAGATTCTTCGGGATCTCTCGAGGCCGATCCAGTGCTCGGTATTGTTAGCATCCAATCAGGATAATTATTGGCTTTCAAGACTTCCTTAACGTGTTGAATTTCCTTAACTTTGTCGACTTCTTCGGACACCAAGGTGTGAGCTCGGAGTAGTAGAGTAGAGTAGTATCTTTTATGTTCTTTAACTGGGGATGTGAACCGTTGTGAACCATTGAAACGTAATGTCTTGCTCATGTGAACCGTTCAGAATTAAGCTCCGAAACAATGTAAACCGTGTGACTACCTTTGAAAACGCAATCAAAGCGCAGATTTTTTGTTCAGACAAAACGTTCCGCTACTGAAACTGGAACAGGCTTACGGTCACGCACCTTCACTCGCAAGTATGAAAAAACAGTTTCTTTTCTTTTTATTTCTTTGTCCCTACAGCAATACTGGTTTTTTTCCTTGCGTTCACAATCTGATGCGTTTATATTTTGTTCTATTGCCTTTGGCTTGGCGTGGTGACGTTCACAGAGGCAATGAAGGTGTTAACCAGTAAGCTGAGAAAAGACTGGGTACGAGTATGAAAAATTCAGGGTATATGTGGAGTTTAGTCCTTTTTGAACACGATCTTTTGTCCTTAAGGGTACGGCAAAGAGATGCATAGGAAATTTTGTATTTTGGCACAATGTATTGCTTCTTTGCGCTCTGAATTTCAGTAGAAAACAAAAGATATTTTCGCCTTTCTTCATCAATGGTTCCTCAAAAACCATTTTGTGAAATAATTCTCGCCAATAATTAACCTAAGTGACGCAATAATTGTACTCCACTGTCGCGTGACAGGATTTATAGTTTGATAAACAATGACGCTAAGTCCTACTGAGTAGATGGGACAGTGATGATGCTGAGAAAGATCCTCACTGCGGAAAATATAATTCAGACAATCATGGACAAAAGTAGTTGAGACACTCCCCTAGAAAAGCTTGTTCGTTGAACGCGTAAGTTTTCCAATCTCTAATTCTCACATTTCGACCCCCCCCCCCCCCCCTTTCAATGTTGTAACCACGTTCCAGTATCTACCGAGCGTATTTCAGCATTGACAAGGGGGAGAGGGGGACTTGGCTGTCGACAAAAAGGAGTTTTTTTCAATTACGGAAGGACACTGATAGAAAGTAATTCAGTATTTTGCTCAAATATGTCAACACTTTTGTCCATAATGGTATGTACTGAGACTAAACATTCGTATTTCTTGTGAATTTTGTTCGCTTGCAGGTTCAATAATCTCGACCTGGAAGGTTCGATTATCTTGTCATGCAATGACGGTACAGATACTGACCTGAGTGACTGTGTTTCAACGGAGGAAGTCTTTGAAATTCACTGCCACAATTTCTCGCATTAACGATGCATGCGCTTGCCTCGCTGTAGCTAAGAGGCTCACGGAAGCTCAAGTTTGATACCTTCAAAGTTTATTTAGGTTTAGAAATTCTTCATGCTAGTTAAAGCAGTGTCGCTTCAACTTTAGCCAGTTAAAGGCTGGCAAGTTGATGTACGCATCAGTTTAACTGCAAGAGTTGTCGGTGTCTCTGTCTTTTTAAGTGACCTTTAATTTTTTTTTATCCCTGTTCTGTCTTTTTAAGTGAGCTTTAATTTGCACTTCTTTTCTTGTGGGGCTTCAGCCACAGTGGGTGCTATGTGGCGTTTTTTGTCGTCCCCCGTTTGCAAAATAAGTCCAAAACTGTTTCGATCTTTTAGGAAAGCTACCACATCTCAAGGTATCGCAAATCGTATATGACGACTTATCATCCCAAAATAATAGACGAAGATCAGTCTGGGTTTTATTAAGGGACGTTTCATGAGGGAAAACATACGCCTTCAGTTATTGATAGTGTTATTACGTGGCCTCTAAAAACATCTGAGGATTTCTTCTCTTCCTCGACTTCGAGAAGGCTTTCGATGCGCTAGAAGGGTCTTTCATAGAGAAAAATTCACTTTCTTTCGGATTTGGCCATTCCATTGCGCCACATTCATAGTTCTCTCCGGTACCATGGACACGATCAAGCTCTTTGATGGATCGATACTACCACTATTTTTAACTTGATAGCCCACGACAGTGATATGGAACAAATGCCCAATCACTGGTGAACAAGCTATGAACATTTTCCGGACATAACAAATCACCATAGCAACAGTACAACCAACCGCTATGTTAGCCTTTTATATCATGAAAATTTTATAGCTTTGTACCAATTAATGACTGGGCATTTGCTTAATACCAAGATAAAGGTAAAAACTTATAAAACTTGGTGTTAATGATCCACCAAAGTAAAAGTGCTGGAAACAGTTGTTAACCACCTTCAATACTTATTTTTCCATTCCTGATGCTCTAATTTACAGTTGTGTTGTGGGTGACTCAGCGGCCTCAAACTGGAAATAAAGATGGAGGCACCTTCAAATTGATAGCAATGTCATATTTTCTTTGGTTGATAACTAACGTATTTCAAGGTTCACCCTCTAAGACTCCTGTATCTTTACAAGATCAGACATTGATCATGCGAAAATTTAGTCAGTTCGTGATCATCTAGTTTTTATGTAAAAAACTTCCATGGGACTGGCTCTCGGACCCAAGTCATCGTTCAACAGAATAACTGAAACTGGCATCTCAAATGTTCACATTTAGAACAAAAGGTCGAAATGCAAGAAAAAACAACAACAATAATTAAAATACAGTATCGACAACCTCTAGGAACAATTATTTTTGTAAACCTTATTTACTAAGCCTATGACTGCAATTTGAGTGATGAATAGATAAGGCGTCGAGTGAATCAGAAAAACAAAGTTATGTGAGCTAGGCTTTCGCGGACGAGAAATATCTCTCTTAGTCGTGTTTTTAACCGGATAGAAACAACCGCCTGGTTAAGTCTCTCGGCGGTTGGATGAGATCAAGTCACATGATCAAGTTAACCCATAACCTCGTAAAAAAGGTACATTTTAATCAAAGCGTCTTGCTTCTGAGGTAGAGTTACATGCATCAATAGTACGTTAACTAATCAACTGTATCGAACATATAAAATAATTCTGACAAGTCTTAGACTAGCCAGGGGCTAACCAACAAAATTAGTCTCGGTCAACGTGACCAAGCCTAGATCAGGTTATGTTGACCTACACTGAATAATGTTCATGTATGCACTGCAAGCAATGGAATTTACTCTAGCATAGAGTTTGCCAGTGATGTTGAGATGTGTTTTGCGCTGTTTTGGAATTAGTCGGAAGCTCATCCACAATTGACACATGATGCTGACTAATTCAGGAAGAGGAACAATTCCGGTTCACATGATCATTATCACAGTTAATTTCCCGTAAACAAAAACAAGGAAAAGCATTTTGTGCTTTCCCGACAGTGAAACATCAAACAGATCGAGAAATAAAAATGACTGATAGCTGTCCAGTAAACATTTAGTTCTACATTGCTGACCCGTAGGTGTTCTACTTTGAAATCCTTAATTCTATCTTTAGTTGCCAGTCAGGGTTGCTGTTGCGGGTG
>JAEMWC010000238.1:840000-1010832 GCA_016490735.1 Pachyseris speciosa | reverse complement strand
AGCTCGGAAACGCTACTCCGCCTAGCTGAACTAGTTTTAACACTTAACTGTTTTTCTTTCGCTGACAACTATTACAAGCAAATTAATGGTGTAGCGATGGGCACAAAAATGGGACCTAGCTACGCCAATCTTTTTGTAGGGTACGTCTACCAATAAACCTCTACGAACTCTACGGTCGCTACATTGACGACTGTATCGGCGCAATTTCGTCTAGCAAGGAGGAAATCAACCAATTTATAACCGCCGTTAATTCCTTTCATCCGGCTCTAAAATATACCTGGGAAATTTCGGAAACTTCCCTGGCCTTTCTCGATATCAAAGTTTTTATCAGCGGCAACGGTTTATGTACCAGTGTGCACTACAAACCCACCGATTCTCACAGTTATTTGTTGTATTCATCTTCACATCCATCTCATGTCAAAAACGCCATTCCCTATTCTCAATTTCTTAGACTTCGACGTCTATGTAGTGATGACTCTGATTTTTCCAACAAATCAGAGGAAATGTGCCTTTTTTTCGAGAAACGTGGCTATCCTGATTCTGTAGTTCAATCGGGCCATCACCGCGCTCAGCAGATTGATCAACAGTCAGCACTACAGACGTCACAAAAGGAAAAGAATGACAGAATTCCATTCACCCTCACATTTCACCCGCATAATAACCCAGTTAAAGCCATCATTCTTAACAACTTTAAGATACTGCAAAATGATCCAGAAACTGCTAGAATCTTTTCGGAACCACCGCTGATTTCATTCAAACGCGACAAAAATGTAGGTAACTTTCTAGTTAAAAGCGCATTCAAAACAACTGAACAACCTGGCACTTTTAAATGCGCGCGCTCGCGATGCAAAACTTGTCCTTTCATTCAAAACACTGACAAAATATCGGGCCCTAAGCGATCTGTTAAGATCACTGATCGTTTCACGTGTACCTCCGCAAATGTTATCTATTGCATAACCTGCACATTATGCAAAAAGTTATACATTGGCGAAACAGGAAGACGACTAGGTGACCGATTCCGAGAACATCTTCGTGATGTTGAGAAAGATGACAAAGACGCATCCAAACCTGTCGCTCGGCATTTTAATCTCCCTAACCATTCCAAACAACACATGTCAATCTCCGGCCTTTCCCTACATCAAGGTACCACGGAAAGCCGTAAAAATCTCGAGCAAAAACTGATCTTTCAAATTGGCACTCTTAATCCCCACGGTATCAACGAGCGCTTTTCATTCAATTAATTTATTCCTGTTTTTCACGTTACCATGTTACCACCAATAGCGTAGCTCCATTTTCTGTATATAAACCATACACAACCCACAATTCCTCGATTCGCTCCGACGAAGGGCTAACGCTCGAAACGTCAGCTAATCGAATCCCTGTACGGTGGTCAATTTACATTATCAACTCCGTTGATAAACCAAATTTTTGAGAGTCAAAATGTCGTAAATCAGGAATTCGTGGTAAGCGCTCCACACCGTGCGCAAAAGTATTACTCATCACAGGTAGTAAAACTCACTTACGTTGAACATGCTCGTACAAGTTTTCAAAGAGTGAGATTATGACCGAGAGTCAAAAAGTGGGGAATCAGGAATTGATGGTAAGCTCTTCACTCCGTGCACACAACTGGCACTCATCACAGCTAGTAAAACCGCTTAATTTCAACACGAAATTCAACAAGTTATCAAACAGTAACATTATGATCGAGAGTCAAATTCTAGTAAATCGGGAATTAATGGTAAGCGGTCCACACCGTGCGACCTAGTAGTACTCATCACAGCTAGTAAAAACAACCTACTTTCAACATGCTATTAGAAGTTTTCAAAGAGTGAGATTATTACCAAAACTGAAATAGCGAAAATCAGGAATTGACTGGAAGCGCTCTACATCGTCCGCACGACTAGTATTCATCCCGTCTAGTAAAAACCACCTACTTTCAACGTGCTCTTTCAAATATTGAAAGGTTCAGATCAAAAGCGAGAGAAAAATTTCAGGAATTTATGATAAGCTATCCACTCCGTGCGCCCAAGTAGTACTCTTAAAAGCTAGTTAAAAGCACCTACTTTCCACGTGCTCTTAAAGGTTTGAAAAGGGTGACATTATGACCGAGAGTCAAAATCTCGGAAATTAGGAAATGATGGGACGCGCTCCACATCGTGCGCACAAGTAGTATCAATGACAGCTACGAAAATTCACCTGCGTTGAACTTGATCTTGCAGGTTTTGAAAGAGTGAGATTATGATCAACATCGTCTGAAAAAGTACTCCTCATTACCATGATTTCAAAGAGTTATATTATGTCCCAAAGTAAACATCTCGGAAATTAGGAATTGATGGGTCGCGCATCACATCGTGCGCACAAGTCGCACTCATCACAGCTAGTACAAACCACCTACTTTCAACATGCTCTTACAGGCTTACAAAGAGTGAAGTTATGACTGAGAATCAAAATCTCCCAAATTAGGAATCGATGGTAACCTCCTCTCGCCTTGCGTAAAAGTAGTACTCATCACAGCCAGTAAAAACCGCCAACTTTTAACATGATCTTACAAGTTTTCAAACAGCGAGGTTAGCACCGAAACTCAAACTGTCGAAAACCACACATTAATGGGAAGCACTTCATATCGTCCGCTCGACCAATACTGTTTAAAAGTAGCACACATCACAGCTAGTAGAAACCACCCACTTTGAAAGTGATTTTTCAAGTTTTCAAACAGTGAGATTATGACCGACAGTCAAAATGTCCGAAATTACAAAAGGATGGGACGCGCTCCACATCGTGTCCACAAGTAGTACTCATCACAGCTAGTAAAAGTGACCTACCTACGAGATCCTCCTAATAGTTTTCAAAGAGTGAGATAATCACCGAGAGTCAAAATCTCGGAAGTCAGAAATTGATGGTCAGCTCTCAGCAAAAGTAGTACTCACTACAGCTAGTAAAAACCACCTACTTTCAACATGTTCTTACACGTTTTCAAAAACAAAGATAATGACCGAGAGTCAAAATCTCTGAAATCCGGAGTTAATGGTAAGCGTTCCACAGCGTGCGTACAAGTAGCACTGATCACAGCTATTGAAAACCACCTACTTTCCACATGCTCTTACAAGTAGCACTCATCGACACCAAGAACTTAATGGGACGTGCTCCACATTGTTCGCGCAAGTAGTATTCATGCCAGCCAGTAAAAATACCTAACTTCAACAACACCTTGCAAGTTTTTCAATTCGTGATAATATGAACGACAGTCAAAATCTCGGAAATCCGGAAGTGATGGCACGCTCCTCAAATCATGTGCACAAGTAGCATAGATCACAGCTAGTAGAAACCACCTACCTTTATCGTCCTCTTACAACCTTCCAAAGACTGAGATTATGACAGAGTATTAAAATCTCGGATATCAGGAACTGATGGGACCCTTTCCAATTCGTGCGCACAGGTACAACTCATCACAGCTAGAAAAAAAACACACTTCATTCAACATGTCCTTACAAGTTTGAAAAGAGTGAGATTATGACCGAGAGTCATAATTTGGCAAATCAGGAACTTATGGGACGCGTTTCACACCGTGCACACAAATAGTACTCATCACAGCTAGTAAAAAGTAACCTGCTTTCAACACGATCTTAAAAGTTTTCCAAGTTTGAGATTACGACAGTGAAAATCTCGCAAATCAGGTATTGATGGCAAGCGCTTCTCACCTGCGCACAAGTAGTACTCATCACAGCTAGTAAAAACCACTTACTTTCAAAATGCTCTTACAAGGTTTTAAAGAGACAGACTATTACCGAAGGTAAAAATATCTAAAAATCAGGAATTGATGGGACGCGCTCCACATCGTCCGCACGACTAGTATTCATCACAGCTAGTAAAAATCACATACTTGGAACATGATCTTGCAAGTTTTCAAACAGTGAGATTATGACCGACTGTCAAAATCTCGGAAATCAGGAATTGATTGTAAGCTCTCCACATCGTGCAAACAAGTAGTACTCACCACAGCTAGTAAAAACCACTAACTTTCAACATGTTCTTACAAGTTTTCAAAAGGTCAGATTATGAGTGAGAGTCAAAATGTCTGAGATCAGGAATTGATGGTAAGTGTGCCACTTCGTGCGGATACGTACAAATCATCCCAGCTAGTGAAACACACCTACTATCAACATGCTCTTACAAGTTTTCAAGGAGTGAGATTATAACCCGAGAGTCCAAATCTCGCAACTAAGGAATTGATGAATGTCGCTCCACATTGTTCGCACAAGTAGTATTGATCGGGGCTAGTAAAAACCACCTTAATTCAACAAGATCTTGCAAGTTTTGAAAGCGTGATAACATGACTGTGACCTCATACCGTTCGCACAGGTAGGACTAATCACAGCTAGTAAAATCAACACTATCTTACAAGCTTTCTAAGAGTGACATTATTACCGAAACTCAAAATGTCGAATATCAGGAGTTGCTGGGACGCTCTCCACATCATCCAGACCACTAGTATTCATCCAGCTAGTAAAAACCACCTACTTTGAAAATAATCTTGCAAGTTTTCAAAGAGTGAGATTATGACGGACGGTGAAAATCTGGGAAACCCGGAATTGATAGGACGCCCCTTAAATCGTGCGCACAAATAGCACACATCACAGCTAGTAGAAACCAGCTATTTTTAACGTTCTCATACAAGCTTTAAAACAGTGAGATTATGATCCAGAGTCAAAATTTCGGATATCAGGAATGGATGGGACGCGCTGCACACCGTACGCACAGGTAGGACTAATCACAGCTAGTGAAATCCAACGACTTTCAACATGATCTTATAAGTCTGAAGAGAGTGAGATTATGACATAGAGGGAAAATCTCGGAAATCAAAAATTAACTGTATTACTCATCACAGGTAGTAAAAAACCGCCTACTTTCAACATGCGCTTACAAGTTTTCAAAGGGTGAGATTATTGCCGAAACTTAAAACGTGGAAAATCAGGAATTGATTCGTGGCGCTCATATTGTTCGAACAAGTTGTATTCATCGCAGCTGGTAAAAACCACCTAAATTAAATAAGACCTTCCAAGTTTTCAAAGCGTGACAACTTGACCTTCAGTCAAAATCTCGGATATGGAATGGATAGCACGCGCCTCAAACCGTGCGCAAGGGTAGCACTAATCATAGCTAGTAAAATTCACCTACTTCCAACATGATCTTACATGATATCTAAGAGTAATATTATCACTGATGCTCAAAATCTCGGAAATCACGAATTGATGCGACCCGCTCCACACCATGTGCACAAGTAGTACTCATCACAGCTAGTAAACGTCACCTACTTTTAACGTGATCTAGATTATGACCGACAGTCAAAAACTTCGAAAATCCGGAATCGATGCCATGCCCCCCTCAAATCTTGCGCACTAGTAGCACACATAACAGCTAGTAGAAAAATCCTCATACAAGGTTTGAAAGAGTGAGATTTTGACCGAGAGTCAAAATCTCGGATATCAGGAATTGATGTCACGCGCTGCAGACCGTGCGCACAAGTGGAACTCATCACAGCTAGAAAAAAACACCTACATTCAACATGTCCTTAGAAATTTGAAAAGAGTGAGATTATGACAAAGTGTCAAAATTTAGCTATTCAGGAATTGAAGCGACGCGTTTCATACCGCGCACAAAACCAGTACTAATCACAGCTAGTAAAAAGTAGCCTCCCTTGAACACGATCTTAAAAGTTTTCTGAGAGTGAGATTATGACGTTGAGTCAAAATCTCGCAAGTCAGGTATTGATGGGAAGCGCTTCCCCCCGTGTTTACAAGTAGTACTCATCACAGCTTGAAACAACCAGCTCCTTCCAACATGCTTTTACCACTTTTCAGAGAGTGGGATTAGGATAGAGAGGCAAAATATCGCAAATCAGGAATTAATGGCACTTGATCCACATCGTGCGCACAAGTAATATTCATCACAGCTAGTAAAAACCACCTACTTTCAAAATGTTCTTACAAGGTTTCAAAGAGTGAGATCATGAGCGAGAGTAAAAACCTCGAAAATCAGCAATTGATGGAACCCGATCAACACCGCGTGCACAAGAAGTATTCATCACAGCTTTTAAAAACCACCTACTTTCAACACTATCTTACAAGTTTTCTAATAGTGAGATTTTGACCGAGAGTTAAAATATCGGACCTCAGCAATTGCTGGGAGACGCTATATACCGAGCTCACAAGTAGTACTCATCACAGCCAGTAAAAGTGACCAGCTCTCAACTTGCTCTTACAAGGGTAAAAAGTGTGAGATGAAGAGCGAGAGTCAAAATCTCGGAAATCAGGAATTGGTGGTACGCGGTCCACACCGTGCGCCACAAGTAGCATTCATCACGCTTGTTAAAAACCACCAACTTTCAAGATGATATTCCAAGTTTTCAAAGAGTGAGATTATGACCGACATTCCTAATCTCGGAAAACAGGAATTGATGGGACGCGCCTTACATCGTCCGAAAAAGTAGTAGTTATCACAAGTAGTAAAAACCACTAACTTTCACCATGATCTCGCAAGTTTTCAAAGAGTTACATTTTGACGGAAAGTGAAAATCTCGCAAATCAGGAGTTGATGGGTCGAACCTTACATCGTGCGCACACGTCGCCCTCATCACAGCTAGTAAGAACCACCTACTTTCAACATCCTCTTAAAGGTTTACAAAGAGTGAGATTATGACTCAGAGTCAAAATCTCGCAAATGAGGAATCGATGGTAAGCTCTCTACACCGTGCGCACAAGTAGTACTTATCACAGCTAGTAAAACCCTATACTTTCAGCATGCTCTTACAAGTTTTCAAAGAGTGAGATTATGACCGAGGGTCAAAATCTAGGAAATCATGAATCGTTGATACGCGCCTTACACCGTACGCAGAAGTAGTACTCTTAACAGCTAGTAAAAACTACTACTTTCAACATGCTCTTAAAAGTTTGAAAACAGTGACATTATGACAAAGAGTCAAAATCTCGGAAGTTAAGATGTGTCGGGACGCGCTCCACATCGTTCGCGAAGGTAGTACTCATCACAGGTAGTAAAAACCATCTATTTTCAACATGCTGTTACAAGGATTATAAAAAAAGTGTCGAAACTCAGGAATTGATTTGACTTACTCCACATCGGCCGCGCGACTAGTGTTAATCACAGCTAGTAAAAACTAGCTACTTTCGACATGACATTGAGAGTATCACCGACATTCAAAATCTCGCAAATCAGGAATTGATGATAACCTCTTCACACCGTGCGCGAAACTAGTACGCACAGGAGCTACTAAAAAGTAACCTGTTTTCAACACGATCTTAAAAGTTTTCTAAGAGTGGGATTATGACCGAGAGGCAAAATCTCGCAAATCAGGTATTGATGGTAAGCACTTCTCACCGTGCGCACAAGTAGTAATCGTCAAAGCTAGTGAAAACCAGCACTTTCAACATGCTTTGCCACTTTTCAGAGAGTGAGATTAGGACCGAGAGGCAAATCTCACAAATCAGGAATTATTGGGACGCGATCCACTTCGTACACACAAGGAATATTCATTACAGCTAGTAAAAACCACTTACTTTCAACGTGATTTTTTTCTTTTCAAAGTGAGACTAACACCGACACTGAAAATGTCGGAAGTCAGGAAATGGATGGACGCGTTCCACATCGTGCGCACAAGTAGCATTCATCAGAGCTAGTAAAAACCACACACTTTCAACATGCTCTTAATAGTTTTCAAAGAGTGAGATTATGACCGAGAGTCAGAATATCTGAAAACCTGAATTGATGGTAAGCGCTCCACACCGTGTGCAGAAGTAGTACTCATCACAGCTAGTAAAAACTACCTATATTCTCTTACAAGTTTTGAAACAATGAGATTATGACTGACAGTCAAAATCCCGGAAATCAGGAATTGATGGAAGCCCTCCACACCGTGCACCTGTACTCACCACAGCTAGCAGTATTCAAAATGATGGGACACACTCCACATCGTGCACACAAGTAGTACGCATCGCAACTAGTAAAAAACACCTACTTTCAACATGATCTTGCAAGTTTTCAAAGAGGGAGTTATGACCGACATTAAAAATCTCATAAATCCGGAATTGATGGGACACCCATCAATAGTGCGAACAACTAGCACACATCACAGCCAGTAGAACCACCCACTTTGAACATGATCTTTCAAGTTTTCAAAGAGTGAGATTATGACCGACAGTCAAAATTTCGGAAATGATCAATTGAAGGGACGGGCTCCACATCCGTCGTAGAAGTAGCACTTTTCACGGCTAGTAAAAGCGACCTACCTTCGAGATCCTCTTAATAGTTTTCAAAGAGTGAGATTATCACCGAGAGTCAAAATCTCTGAAATCCAGAAGTGAGGGTAGGCGTTCCACAGCGAGCGCACAAGTAGTACTCATCACAGCTATTTAAAACCACCAACTTTCAACATACCCTTGCAAGTTTTCAAATAGTGAGATTATCACCGAGAGTCCAGCTTTCAAGGAGTGAGATTATGACCGAGTGTCAAAATTTCGGATATAAGGAATTGATGGGACGCGCTCCAGACCGTGCGCACAAGTACAGCTCATCACAGCTAGAAAAAAACACTTACATTCAACATGTCCTTACAACTTTGAAAAGAGTAAGATTATGAAAGAGAGTCAAAATTTGGCAAATCAGGAATTGATGGGACGCCTTTCACACCGTGCACAGAAATAGTACTCATCACAGCTAGCAAAAAGTAACCTACTTTCAACACGATCTTTAAAGTTTTCCAAGTTTGAGATTATGACCGACAGTCAAAATCTCGCAAATCAGGTAACCTGCTTTCAACACGATCTTTAAAATTTTCCAAGTTTGAGATTATGACCGACAGTCAAAATCTCGCAAATTAGGTATTGATGGCAAGTGCTTCTCACCGTGCGCAAAAGTAGTACTAATCACAGCTAGTAAAAACCACTTACTTTCAAAATGCTTTATGTCTGAGAATGTTTTAAAGAGAGAGACTATTACCGAAGTCAAAAAGTCGAAAACCTCTAATTGATGGGACGCGCTCTACATCGTGCGCACGACTAGTATACATCACAGCTAGTAAAAACCACATACTTGGAACATGATCTTGCAAGTATTCAAACAGTGGGATTATGACCGACTGTCAAAATCTCGGAAATCAGGAATTGATTGTAAGCTATCCACATCGTGCAAACAAGTAGTACTCACCACAGCTAGTAAAACCACCAACTTTCAACATGTTCTTACAAGGTTTCAAAAGGTGAGATTATGACTGAGAGTCAAAATGTCTGAGATCAGGAATTGATGGTAAGCGTGCCACTTCGTGCGCACACGTACAAATCATCACAGCTAGCGAAAACCACCTACTATCAACATGCTCTTACAAGTTTTCAAGGATTGAGTTTAAGACCGAGAGTCCAAACCTCGCAACTAAGGAATTGATGGGTCTCGCTCCACATTTTTCGCACAAGTAGTATTGATCGGACCAAGTAAAAATCACCTAAATTCAACAAGACCTTGCAAGTTTTGAAAGCGTGATAACTTGACCGTCACCTTATACCGTGCGGACAGGTAGGACTAATCACAGCTAGTAAAATCAACATGATCTTACAAGATATCTAAGAGTGAGATTATTACCGAAACTCAAAATGTCGAATATCAGGAGTTGATGGGACGCTCTCCACATGATCCACACCACTAGTATTCATCACAGCTAGTAAAAACAACCTTCCTTGAAGACGATCTTGCAAATTTTAAAGGAATGAGACTATGACCGACAGTGAAAACCTCGGAAATCCGGAATTGAACGGACGCCCTTTAAATCGTGCGCACAAGTAGCACATATCACCGCTACAACATTTAAATTGTGAGATTATGATGGAGAGTCAAAATCTCGGATATCACGAATAGATGGGACGCGCTGCACACCGTGCGTACAGGAAGGAATTGTTGGGACGTGCTCCACATCGTCAACACGACTAGTATTCATCACAGCTAGTAAAAACCAGCTACTTTGGACAAGATCTTGCAAGTTTTATAACAGTGAGATTATGACGGACAGTCAAAATCTCGGAAATCAGGAATTCATGGTAACCTCTTCACACCGTGCGCGAAACTAGTACGCACCACAGCTACTAAAAAGTAACCTGTTTTCAACACGATCTTAAAAGTTTTCTAAGAGTGGGATTATGACCGAGAGGCAAAATCTCGCAAATCAGGTATTGGTGGTAAGCACTTCTCACCGTGTGCAGAAGTAGTACTCGTCAGCGCTAGTAAAAACCAGCACTTTCAACATGCTTTTACCACTTTTCAGAGTGTGAGATTAGGACCGAGAGGCACAATCTCGGAAATCCGGAATTGATGTGACGCCCCTCATATCGTGCGCACAAGTAGCACACATCACAGCTGGTAGAACCTACCTTCTTTTAACATCCTCTTACGCGATTTTAAAGAGTGAGATTAACACCCAGAGTCAAATCTCGGATATCAGAAATGGATGGGACGCGCTCCACACCGTGCGCCCAGGTAGGACTAATCACAGCTAGTAAAAACCACCTACGTTCATCGTGATCTTGCAAGTTTTCAAAGAGTGAGATTATCAACGACAGTCAAAATCTCGGAAAAGCGGAATTAATGGGACGCGTCTCAAATCGTGCGCACAAGCAGCACACATCACAGCTAGTAGACATCACCTATTTTTAACATCCTCTTACAAGCTTTCAAAGACTGTGATTATGACCGAGAATCAAAATCTCGGATATCAGAAATTGATGATACGCGCTCCAGACCGTGCGAACAAGTAGAACTCATTACAGCTAGAAAAAAACGCCTACATTCAACATGTCCTTACAAGTTTGAAAAGAGTGAGATCATGACGGAGACTCAAACTTTGGAAATAAGGAATTAATAAGACGCGTTTCACACCGTGCACACAAGTAGTACTCATCACAGCTAGTAAAAAGTAACCTGCTTTCAACACGATCTTAAAAGTTTTCTAAGAGCAAATTCTCGCAAAAAAGTGAGATTATGACCGAGAGTCGAAATCTCGGAAATCACGCTTTGACGGGATGCCCTGCACATCGTTCGCACAAGAAGTATTCATGATAGTTTGATAAAACCTCCTTTGAACATGTGTTTACAAGTTTCCAAAGAGTGAGATTATGACCGAGATTCAAAATCTCTGAAATTCGGAAGTGATGGTAAGCTTTCCACAGCGTGCGCACAAGTAGTATTCAGTACAGATAAAGATAACCACCTACTTTGAACATGCTCTTACAAGTTTTCAAAGAGTGAGATTATGACCGAGAGCCAAAACCTCGCAACGAAGGACTTGATGGGAAGCGCTACACATTGTTCCCACAAGTAGTATTCATCACAGGTAGTGAAGACAACCTAGATTGAACATGCTCTTACAAGTTTTCAAAGAGTGAGATTATCATCGAGAGTCAAAATCTTTAAAATCAGGAATTTATTGCACCTCCTCCAGATCGTGAGAACAAAAAGTACTCATCACAGCTATTGAATCCACCTACAATCACCTTGTTCTTAGAAGTTTTCAAAGAGTGAGATTATGACCAAGATTCAAAATCTATGAAATTCGGAAGTGATGGTAAGCTTTCCACAGCATGCGCACAAGTAGTACTCAGTACAAATAGTTATAATCACCTACTTTGAACATGCTCTTACATGTTTTCAAAGAGTGAGATTATGACCGCGTGCCAAAACCTCGCAACGAAAGACTTGATGGGACGCGCTACACATTGTTCGCACAAGTAGTATTCATCACAGGTAGTAAAGACCACCTTGATTGAACATGCTCTTACAAGTTTTCAAAGAGTGAGATAATCATCGAGTTAGTTGCGAGGTTTGGACTCTCGGTCATAATCTCACTCTTTGAAAACTTGTAAGAGCATGTTGATAGTAGGTGGTTTTCATAAGCTGTGATGATTTCTACGTGTGCGCACGCCGTAGAATGCTAACCATCAATTCCAGTTTTCAGAGATTGTGACTCTGTCATAATCTCACCTTTTGAAAAGTTGTAAGAACATGTTGAAAGTTGGTGGTTTTTACTAGCTGTGGACTTGTACGCACGGTGTTGAGAGGTTACCATCAATTCCTGATTTTCGAGATTTAGACTGTCGGTCATAATCTCACTTTTCACTTGTGCGTTAAAAGTAGCTGGTTTTTAATAGCTGTAATGAATACTACTTTTATTCTCGGTGTGGAGAACTTCCCATCAATTCCTGATTACCGACATTTTTACTCTCGCTTTTGATCTCACCCTATGAATATTTGTCTTATGAATGTGTTTTATGAATTTTGGGTTTCCCTAGCTGTGACGAATACTACTTGTGCAAGCACTGTGGAGTGCGTCCCATCAATACCTGATTTCGATCTCACTCTTAAAATATTACTAAAGCGCACGGTAAGTAGCACGTACCATTAATTCCTGATTTACGAGATTTTGGGTCTCCCTTATAATATAATCTCACTCTTTGGAAACTTGTAACAGCATTTTAAGAGTTGGTGGTTTTTACTACCTGTGATGAGTACTACTTGTAAGCGTGGTGTGGAGCGCTTACCATGAATTTCCGATTTCCGAGATTTTGACTCCAGGTCATAATCTCACTCTTTGAAAACTTCTAAGAACAAGGTGAAAGTAGGTGGATTTCAGTAGCTGTGATGAATACTTCTTGTGCTCACGGTGTGGAAGAGGTCCAATCAATTCCTGATTTCAGAGATTTTGACTGTCGATGATAATCTCACTCTTTGAACACTTTGTAAGGGCATGTTCAATTTAGGTGGTCCTTACTACCTGTGATGTGACCGAGAGCCAAAACCTCGCAGCGAAGGACTTGATGGGACGCGCTACACATTGTTTGCACAAGTAGTATTCAAGAGTGAGATTGTGACCGAGAGTCAAAAGGTCGGAAATCGGGAATTCATGATAAGCTCTCCACACCGTGCACACAACAGGCACTCATCACAGCTGGTGAAACCGCTTACTTTGAACATGATCTTGCAAGTTTTCAAAGAGTGAGATTAAGACCGACCGTCAAAATCTCGGAAATCATGAATTGATGGCACGCGCTTCACATCGTGGGCAGAAGTAGCACTCATCAGGGCTTGTCGAAGCCACCAACCTACTTTGGAAGTCCTTTAACAAGTTTTTAAAGAGTGAGGTTCTCACCGAGAGTCAAAATCTCGGAAGTCAGAAATTGATGGTCAGCTCTCAAAACCGTGTGCAAAAGTAGTACTCACCAAAGCTAGCCACCAACTTTCAACATGTTCTTACAACTTTTCAAAGAGTTAGATAATGACCGAGAGTCAAAATCTCTGAAATGCGGATTTAATGGTTAGCGTTCTACAATGTGCGCACAAGTACCACTCATCACAGCTATTGAAAACCACCTACTTCACACATCCTCTTACAAGTTTTCTAAATGTGAGATTAATACCGAGAGTAAAATGCTCGACACTAAGGACTTGATGGGACGTGCTCCACATTGTTCGCACAAGTAGTATTCATCCAAGCCAGTAAAAACACCTAACTTCAACAACACCTTGCAAGTTTTCAATTCATGATAATATGACCGAAAGTCAAAATCTCGGAAATTCGGAGGTGATGGCACGCTCCTCAAAACGTGTGCACAAGTAGCGTACATCACAGCCAGTAGAAACCACCTACCGAGTGTGAAAATCTCGGATATCAGGAATTGATGGGACTGTGCGCACAAGTACAACTCATCACAGCTAAAAAAAAACAACTACATTCAACACGTCCTTACAAGTTTGAAAAGAGTGACATTATGACCGAGAGTCAAAATTTGGAAAATCAGGAATTGATGGGACGCGTTTCACATCTTGCACACAAATAGTACTTGTCACAGCTAGTGAAAAGTAACCTGCTTTCAACACCATCTTAAAAGTTTTCCAAGTTTGAGTTTATGACCGACAGTCAAAATCTCGCAAATCAGGTATTGATGGCAAGCCCTTCTCCTCGTGCGCCCAAGTAGTACTCATCAGAGCTAGTAAAAGCCACCTACTTTGATCATGTTCGTAAAGTTTTGTGAGATGTGAACGAGAGCCAAAACCTCGCAGCGAAGGACTTGATGGGACGCGCTGCACATTGTTTGCACGAGTAGTATTCAAGAGTGACATTATGACCGAGAGTCAAAAGCTCGGAAATCGGGAATTGATGGTAAGCTCACCGTGCACACAACTAGTACTCATCACAGCTGGTAAAACCGCTTAATTTAAACATGATCTTGCAAGTTTAGAAAGAGTGAGATTATGACCGACCGTGAAAATCTCGGAAATCATGAATTAATGGCACGCGCTCCACATCGTGGTTAGAAGTAGCACTCATCACGGCTTCTCGAAGCCACCTACTTTCGAAGTCCTCTTAAAAGTTTTCAAAGAGTGAGTCATCACCGAGAGTCAAAATCTAGCAAAGCAGGAATTGATGGTAAACCCTCCACACCGTCCACCCGTACACATCACAGCTAGTAAAAACCACCAACTTTCAACATGCTCTTAAGAGTTTTCAAAGACTGACATTATCACCGAGAGTCAAAATATCGAAAATCAGAAAATGGTGGGACGCGCTCCTCATCGTGCATACTAGTGGTACTCTTAAGAGCTAGTAAAAAGCACCTACTTTAAAAATGTTCTTATTAGTTTGAAAAGAGTGAGACTAGGACATAGAGTCAAAATCTCCATAATTAGGAAATGATAGGCCGCGCTCCACATCGTGCGCACAAGTAGTACTCATCACAGCTACGGAAAACCAACTACTTTGAACATACTCTTTCAAGTTACAGCATGCTCTTAGAAGTTTTTAAAGACTGAGATTATTGAATTGATGGGTCTCACTCTACTTTCTTCGCAGTAGTAGTATTTATCTCAGCTAGTAAAAACCACCTAAACTGAACAAGACCTTGCAAGTTTTGAAAGCGTGGTAACGTGACCGTACGTAAAAATCTCGGAAACAGGAATGGATGGCAGCCACCTCTTACCGTGCGCACAGATAGGACTCATCACGGCTAGTAAAATCCACTGACTTTTAATCTAATCTTACAAGATTTCTAACAGTGATATTATCACTGACAGTCAAAACTTTGGAAATCCGGAATTTATGGGACGCCCCTCAAATCGTGCGTAGAAGTAGCACACATCACAGCTAGTAAAAGCCACCAACTTTCAACATGCTCTTACAGGTTTACAAAGGGTGAGGTTATGACTGAGAGTCAAAATCTCCCCAATTGGGAATCGATGGTAAGCTCCCCTCACCGTGCGTAAAAGTAGTACTCATCACAGCTAGTAAGAACCACCAACTTTTAACATGATCTTACAAGTTTTCAAACAGCGAGTTTAGCACTGAGACTCAAACTGTCGAAAACCATGAATTCATGGGAAGCGCTCAACATCGTCCGCTCTACCAGTATTCAACACAGCTAGTCAAAACAACCTAATTTGAAAATGATCTTTAAGGTTTTCAAAAAATGTGATTATGTCCGACAGTCAAACTCTCGGAAATCATCAGCCACCCACTTTCGAAATCCTCTTACAAGTTTTCAAAGAGTGAGATAATCACCGACAGTGTAAATCTCGGAAATCAGAAATTCATGGTAAGCTCTCCACACCGTGTGCAGAAGTAGTACTCATCACAGCTTTTGAAAACCACCTACCTTACACATGCTCTTACAAGTTTTAAAAATGTGAGATTAAGACCGAGAGTAAACACCTCGATACTAAGGACTTGATGGGACGTGCTCCACATTGTTGGCACAAGCAGTATTCATCCCAGCCACTAAAAACACCTAACTACAAAAACACCTTGCAAGTTTTCAATTCGTGATAATATGACCGACAGTCAAAATCTCGGAAATCCGGAGGTGATGGCACGCTCCTCAAATCGTGTGCAAGAGTAGCACACATCGACACTACGGTCTTGATGGGACGCGCCCTACATTGTTCGCACAAGTAGTATTCATCGCAGCGAGTAAAAACCACCTAAATTCAACAAGACCTTGAAAGTTTTCTATTCGTGATAATATGACCGACAGTCAAAATCTCGGAAATCCGGAATTAATGGTACGCCCCTCAAATCTTCTGCACAAGTAGCACACATCACAGCTCGTAGAAACCACCTACCTTAAACATCCTCTTACAAGCTTTAAAAGAGTCAGATTATGACCGAGTGTCAAAATGTCGTGCGCACAAGTACAGACCCTGCGCACAAGTACAACTCATCACAGCTAGAAAAAAACACCTACATTCAACATGTCCTTACAAGTTTGAAAAGAGTAAGATTATGACCAAGAGTCAAAATTTGGAAAATAAGGAATTGATGGGAAGCTCTCCACACCGTGCGCACAAGAAGTAGTCACAACAGCTAGTAAATACAACCTACTTTCAACATGCTCTTAGAAGATTTTAAAGAGTGAGATTATGACCGAGAGTCCAAACCTCGCAACTAAGGAATTGATGGGTCTCACTCTACTTTGTTCGCACAAGTAGTATTCATCTCAGCTAGTAAAAACCACCTAAATTCAACAAGACCTTGCAAGTTTTGAAAGCGTGGTAACATGACCGTACGTCAAAATCTCGGAAACAGGAATGGATGGCACGCACCTCTTACCGTGCGCACAGGTAGGACTAATCAAAGCTAGTAAAATCCACTGACTTTCAACATAATCTTACAAGATTTCTACGAGTGATATTATCACCGAGAGTCAAAACCTCGGAAATCCGGAATTTATGGCACGCCCCTCAAATCGTGCCTAGAAGTAGCACATATCACATCTAGTAAAACCCACCTACATTCAACATGCTCTTAAATGTGTTCAAAGATTGAGATTATTAAAGAAACTCAAAATATCGAAAATCAACAATTGATGGGACGAGCTACTCATCGTGTAGGCGACTAGTATTAATCAAAGCTAGTGAAGACTACCTATTTTGAACATGATCTTGCTAGTTTTCAAAGAGTTAGATTAAAATCTCTGAAATCCGAAATTGATAGTAAGCGCTCCAAACCGTATGCAGAAGTAGTACTTATCACAGCTATTAAATCCCACCTACTTTGAAGATTCTCTTACAAGGTTTCAAAGAATTACATTATGACTGGGAATTGTCGGTGAGCACATCGTTCGCACCAGTAGTATTCAACACAGGTAGTAAAAACAACCTAGATTCAACATGCTCTTACAAGTTTTCAAAGAGTGAGATGGTCATCGAGAGTCGAAATCTCCGAAATCAGGAATTGATTGGACCACCTCCACAGTGTGAGCACAAGAAGTACTCATCACAGGTACTTAAAACCACCTACTTTCAACTTGCTCTTACACGATTTGAAACAGTAAGATTATGAGCGAAACTTCGGAAATAAGAAATTCATGGGAAGTAGGTAGAAGTAGTACTCATCACAGCTAGTAAAAACCACCAACTTTTAACATAGTGTTACAAGTTTTCAAAGAGTGAGATTATCACCGAGAGTCAAAATCTCGTAAATCAGTAATTAATGGTACGCGCTCCTCACAGTGAGGTCATAGATCTCATCACACCAGTAAAAACCACCTACTTTCCACATGCTCTTACAATTTTTTTGAGTGAGATTGTGGCCGAGAGTTAAAATGTTGCAAATCAGGTATTTATGGGACGTGCTCACCATTGTTTCTCCAAGTAGTGTTCATCACAGCTAGTAAACCCAGCTAATTTCAACACGACGTTGCAAGTTCTCAAAGAGTGATATTATGGCCGACAGAAAAAATTTCTGAAATCAGGACTTGGTGGTGCGCGCTCCAGACCGTGCGCACAACTAGCACCCATCACAGCTAGTAAAACCACCTAACTTAAACAAATTTCTTGCAAGACTGAGAGTCAAAATATCGTAAATCAGGAATTCGTGGTAAGCGCTCCACACCGTGCGCAAAAGTAGTACTCATCACAGGTAGTAAAACAAAACTACGTTGAACATGCTCGTACAAGTTTTGAAAGAGTGAGATTATGACCGAGAGTCAAAAGTCAGTAATCAGGAATTGATGGTAAGCTCTTCACTCAGTGCACACAACTGGTACTCATCACAGCAAGTCAAACCGCTGAATTTCAACATGATCTTGAAAGTTATCAAAGAGTGACTTTATGACCGAGAGTCACATTCTAGTCAATCAGGAAATAATGCGAAGTGGTCCACACCGTGCGACCTAGTAGTACTCATAGCAGCTAGTAAAAACAACCGACTTTCAACATGCTATTACAAGTTTTCAAAGAGTAAGATTATTAGCAAAACTGAAAATTGCGAGAATCAGGAATTGATTGGATGCGCTCTACATCGTTCGCACGACTAGTATTCATACCAGCAAGTAAAAACCATCTACTTTCAACGTGCTCTTTCAAATATTGAAAGGGTGAGATCAAAAGCGAGAGTAAAAATTTCAGGAATTGAAGATAAGGTATCCACCCCGTGCGGCCAAGTGGTACTCCTCACAGCAAGTAAAAACCAGCTACTTTCAACGCGGTCTTGCAAGATCAGGAATGGATGGTACGCGTTTCACACCGTGCGCAACAGTAGTATCCATCACAGCTATTAAAAACCGACTACCTTCAACATGATCTTGCAAGTTTTCAAAGAGTGAGATGAGGATCGACAGTCAAAATCTCGGAAATCAGTAATTGATGGGACGCACCTCACATCGTGCGCACAAGTAATACTCTTAGGAGCTAGTAAAAAAAACGTACTTTCAACATGCTCTTAAAGGTTTGAAAAGGGTGATATTATGACCGAGACTCAAAATCTCGGAAATTAGGAAATGATGGGAGGCGCTCCACATCGTGCGCAAAGTAGTACTAATCACAGCTACGAAAATCCACCTGCCTTGAACATGATCTTGCAGGTTTTCAAAGAGTGAGATTATGACCGATATCGTGTTAAAAAGTAGTACTCATTACAGGTAGCAAAAACTACCATTTTTCAACACGATCTTGCATCTTGACCGAAAGTGAAAATCTCGGAAATCAGGAATTGATGGGACGCGCATAACATCGTACGCGCAAGTCGCACTCATCACAGCTAGTAAAAACCACCTACTTTCAACATGCTCTTACAGGTTTACAAAGGGTGAGGTTATGACTGAGAGTCAAAATCTCCCAAATTAGGAATCGATGGTAACCTCCCCTCACCGTGCGCAAAAGTAGCACTCATCAGAGCTAGTAAAAACCACCAACTTTTAACATGATCTTACAAGTTTTCAAAAAGCGAGATTAGCAAAGAGACTCAAACTGTCGATAACCACGAATTCATGGGAAGGCTCCACATCGTCCGCTCCACAAGTATTCAACACAGCTAGTCAAAACAACCAAATTTGAACGTGATCGTGAAGGTTTTCAAAGAATGAGATTATGTCCGACATTCAGAATCTCGGAAATCATCAGCCACTCACTTTCGAAATCCTCTTACAAGTTTTCAAAGAGTCAGATAATCACCGCCATTTAAATCTCGGAAATCAGAAATTCATGGTAAGCTCTCCACACCGTGTGCAGAAGTAGTACCAACCACAGCTAGTAAAAACCACCCAATTTCAACATGTTCTTACAAGGTTTCAAAAAGTGATATAATGACCGAGAGTCAAAATCTCTAAAATCAGGAATTAATGGTAAGCGTTCCACAGCGTGCGCTCAAGTAGCACTCATCACAGCTATTGAACACCACCTACTTTACGCATGCTCTCACTAGTTTTTAAAATGTCAGATTAAGACCGAGAGTAAAACCCTCGAGACTAAGGATCATGGGACGTGCTCCACATTGTTCCCACAAGTAGTATTAATCCCAGCCAGTAAAAACACCTAAATTCAACAACACCTTGCAAGTTTTCACTTCGTGATAATATGACCGACAGTGAAAATCTCGGAAATCCGGACGTGATGGCACCCCCCTCAAATCGTGTGCACAAGTAGCACACAACACAGCTAGTAGAAACCACCTACGTTTATCGTCCTCTTACAAGCTTTCAAAGACTGTGATTATGACCGAGTGTCAAAATCTCGGATATCAGGATTTGATGGGACACGCTCCAGACCGTGCGCTCAAGAACAACTCATCAGAGCTAGAAAAAAACACCTACATTCAACACGTCCTTACAAGCTTGAAAAGAGTGAGATTATGACCGAGAGTCAAAATTTGGCAAATCAGGAATTGATGGGACGCGTTTCACACCGTGCACACAAATGCTACTCATTGCAAGCAAGTAAAACGTAAGCTGCTTTCAACACGATCTTTAAAGTTTTTCGAGTTTGAGATTATGACCGACAGTCAAAATCTCGCAAATCAGGTATTGACGGCAAGCGCTTCTCACCGTGCGCACATGTACTACTCTTCACAGCTAGTAAAAACCACTTACTTTCAAAATGCTCTTACAAGTTGTTAAAGAGACAGAGTATTACCGAAAGTCAAAACGTCGAAAGTCAGGAATTGATGGGACGCGCTCCACATCGTCCGGACGACTAGTATTCATCACAGCTAGTAAAGACCACCTACTTAGAACATGATCTTTCAAGTTTTCAAACAGTGAGATTATGACCGACTCTCAAAATGTCGGAAATCAGGAATTGATTGTAAGCTCTCCACATCGTGCAAACAAGTAGTACTTATCTCAGCTAGTAAAAACCACCAACTTTCAACATGTGCTTACTCAACATAGCTAGTTAAAACCGCCTACTTTCAACATGCTCTTAACAGTTTTCAAAAAGTGAGATTATCGCCGAGAGTCAAAATCTCGGAAATCAGGAAATGATGGAACGCGCTCTACATCGTGCGCACAAGTGGTACTCTTAACAACTAGTAAAAACCACCTACTTAAAAGTACTCTTATTACTTTCACAAGAGTGAGACTATGACATAGAGTCAAAACCACCGAAATTAGGAAATGATGGGACGCGCTCAACAACGTGCGCACAAGTAGTACTCATCACAGCTAGTGAAAACCACCTACTTTGAACATCCAATTACAAGTCTTCAAACAGTGTGATTATGAACAATAGCCAAAATCTCGGAAATCAACAATTGATGGTAAGCGCTCCACACCCTGTGCAGAGGTAGTACTCATCACAGCTACAAAAAACCATCTACTTTGAACATTTTCTTACAACTTTTCTAAGAATAAGATTATAACTGATGGTCAATATCTCGGAAATCAGGAATTGGTTGGTCGTGAAGCACATCGTTTCTAAAAGTAGTAGTCATCAGAGGTAGTAAAATCCACCTAGATTCAACAGGCTCTTACAAGTTTTCAAAGAGTGAGATTATCATCGAGAGTCAAAACCTGGGAAATCAGGAATTGATTAGACCTACTCCACACAGGTACTCATCACTAAGAACTTAAAACCATCTACTTTGAACTAACTCTTAGAGGTTTTCCAAGAGTGAGATTATGACCGAGAGTCAAAACCTCCTCGACACAGGTACTCATCACAGCTACTGAAAACCATCTACTTTCAACTTGCTGTTAGAAGTCTTCCAAGAGTGAGATTATGACCGAGAGTCAAAATCCCGAAAATCGGAAATTCATGGTATGCCCTCCACACCGCGCGTACCACTAGTACTCATGACAGGTAGTAAAAACCACAAACTTTTAACATGCTCTTACAAGCTTTCAAAGCGCGAGATTTCCACCCAGACTTAAAATGTGGACAATCAGGAATTGATGGGACGCGCTCCACATCTTCCACTCGAATACCATTCAACACAGCTAGTGAAAACCACCTAATTTGAACATGATCGTTCAAGTTTTCAAAGAGTGAAGTTATGAGCGCTTGTTAAAATTTCAGAAATCATGAATTGATGGTACGCGCTCCACATCGTGCGCATAAGTAGCACTCATTACGGCTACTAAAAGCAACCGGCTTTCGAAATCCTCTTAATAGTTTTCCAAGAGTAGGATCATCACCTGGGAGATCAGGACTTGATGGTAAGCTCTCCACACCGTGTGCACAGGGAGTACTCACCACAGCTAGTAAAAACAAAGTACTTTCAACATGCTCTTAGAAGTTTTTAAGGAGTGAGATTATGACCGAGAGTCGAAACCTCGCAACTAAGGAATTCATGGGTCTCGCTTTACATTGTTCGCACAAGTAGTATTCATCTCAGCTAGTCAAGACCACCTAAATGCAACAAGACCTTGCAAGTTTTAAAAGCGTGGTAACATGACCCCCATTCAAAATTTCGGAAACAGGAATGGATGGCACGCTCCTCATACCGTGCGCACAAGTAGGACCGATCACAGCTAGTAAAATCAACAAGATCTTACTAGATTTCTCAACATTATCTTACAAGATTTCTAAGAGTGAGATTATTACCGAAACTCAAAATGTCGAAAATCAGGCGTTGATGGGAGGCGCTCCACACCGTGCACCCTGGTAGGACTAATAACAGCTAGTAAAAACCACCTACGTTCATCGCGATCTTGAAGGCTTTCAAAGAGTGAGATTATGACGGACAGTCAAAATCTCGGAAAACCGGAAGTGATGGAAAGCGTCTCAAATCGTGCGCACATGTAGCACACTTTACAGCTAGTAGACATCACCTATTTTTAACATCCTCTTACGAGATTTCAAAGACTGAGATTATGACCGAGAATCAAAATCTCGGATATGAGGAATTGATGATACGCCCTCCAGACCGGGAAATAATGGGACGAGCTCTACATCGTGCGCAAGAGTAGTACTCATCACAGCTAGTAAAATCCACCTAGTTTCAACATGCTCTTACAAATTTTCAAAGAGTGAGACTATCACCCCGAGTCAATATCTCTGAAATCCGGAATATATGGTAACCGCTCCAACCCCTGTGCACAAGTAGTACTCATCACAGCTAGTAAAAACCACCTACTTTGAACATTCATTTACAAGTTTTAAAAGAATGAGATTATGACTGAGAGTCAAAATCTCGGAAATCAGGAATTGATGGGTCGGACAAGTACTATTCACCACAGGTAGTAAAAACCACCAGCATCCTCTTACAAGTTTTCAATGAGTGAGATTGTCACGGAGAGTCGAAATCTCGAAAATCAGGAATTGATTGGACCTCTTCCACAGCGAGAGCACAAAGAAGTACTCATCACAGGTACTTAATTCACCTACTTTGTAGTAGCTCTTAGAAGTTTTCCAAGAGTGAGATAATGAGTGAGAGTCAAAATCTCGGGAATTGGAAATTCATGGAAATTCATTGGAAATTCATCACAGCTAGTAGAAACCACCAACTTTTAACATGGTGTTACAAGTTTTCAAAGACTGAGATTATTACCGAGACTAAAGATCTCGTAAATCAGGAATTAATGGCACGCGCTCCTTACTGTCTGCTCAAATAGTACTCATCACAGCGAGTCAAAACCACCTACTTTCAACATTCTCTTACAAGTTTTTTAAGAGTGAGATTGTGCCCGAGACTTAAAATCTCGAAAATCAGGTATTGATGAGACGTGGTCCACACATTGTACAGATAGTTATAACCACCTACTTTGAACATACTGTTACAAGTTTTCAAAGAGTGAGATTATTACAAAGAGCCAAAACCTCGAAATGAAGGACTTGATGGGACGCGCTACACATTGTTCGCACAGGTAGGATTCATCACTGGTAGTGAAGACCACCTACATGCTCTTACAAGTTTTCAAAGAGTGAGATTATCATCGAGAGTCAAAATCTGTAACACCTCCAGATCGTGAGAACAAAAAGTACTCATCACAGCTATTGAAATCCACCTACAATCACCTTGTTCTTAGAAGTTTTCAAAGAGTGAGATTATGACCAAGATTCAAAATCTATGAAATTCTGAAGTGATGGTAAGCTTTCCACAGCGTGCGCACAAGTAGTACTCAGTACAGATAGTTATAACCACCTACTTTGAACATGCTCTTACAAGTTTTCAAAGAGTAAGATTATGACCGAGAACCAAAACCTCGCAACGAAGGACTTGATGGGACGCGTTACACATTGTTCGCACAAGTAGTATTCATCACAGGTAGTAAAGACAACCTAGATTGAACATGCTCTTACAAGTTGAGAGAGTGAGATTATCATCGAGTTAGTTGCGAGGTTTGGACTCTAGGTCATAATCTCACTCTTTGAAAACTTGTAAGAGCATGTTGATAGTAGGTGGTTTTCATAAGCTGTGATGATTTCTACGTGTGCGCACGCCGTGGAATCCTAACCATCAATTCCAGTTTTCAGAGATTGTGACTCTGTCATAATCTCACCTTTTGAAAAGTTGTAAGAAAATGTTGAAAGTTCGGTTTTTGCTAGCTGTGTACTTGTGCGCACGGTGTGGAGAGGTTACCAGCAATTCCGATTTTCGAGATTTAGACTGTCGGTCTTAATCTCACTCTTTACTTGTGGGTTGAGAGTAGCTGGTTTTAATAGCTTAAGGAATACTACTTTATTCTCGGTGTGGAGCGCTTCCCATCATTCCTGATAACCGACATTTTTATCTCGCTTTTGATCTCACCTATGAATATTTGTTTTATGAATTTGTTTTATTGAATTTTGCTTTTCCCTAGCTGTGACGAATACTACTTGTGCAAGCACTGTGGAGTGCGTCCCATCAATACCTGATTTCGATCTCACTTTAAAATATTACTTAAGCGCACGGTAAGGAGCGCGTACCATTAATTCCTGATTTACGAGATTTTTGGTCTCGGTGATAATATAATCTCACTCTTTGGAAAACTTGTAACAGCATTTTAAGAGTTGGTGGTTTTTACTACCTGTGATGAGTACTACTGTAAGCGCGGTGTGGAGCGCTTACCATGAATTTCCGATTTCCGAGATTTTGACTCTTAGTTCATAATCTCACTCTTTGAAAACCTCTAAGAACAAGGTGAAAGTAGGTGTATTTCAGTAGCTGTGATGAATTTCTTGTGCTCACGGTGTGGAGGAGGTCCAATCAATTCTGATTTCAGAATTTTTTTACTCTCGATGATAATCTCCCTCTTTGAACACTTGTAAGGTTATGTTCAATCTAGGTGGTGTGACCGAGAGGCCAAAACCGAGAGCCAAAACCTCGCAACGAAGAACTTGATGGATGCGCTACACATTGTTGGCACAAGTAGTATTCAAGAGTGAGATTTATGACCGAGAGTCAAAAGTCGGAAATTGGGAATTCATGGTAAGCTCTCCACACCGTGCACACAACAGGCACTCATCACTGCTTGTGAAACCGCTTACTTTGAACATGATCTTGTAAGTTTTCAAAGCGTGAGATTATGACCGACGTCAAAATCTCGGAAATCAAGAATTGATGGCACGCGCTTCACATCGTGGGCAGAAGTAGCACTCATCAGGCTTGTCGAAGCCACCAACCTACTTTGAAAGTCCTCTTCAAGTTTTTAAAGAGTGAGGTTCTCACCGAGAGTCAAAATCTGGAGTGAGATATTGATGGTCAGCTTTCAAAACCGTGTGCAAAAGAAGTACTCATCAAGCTAGTAAAAACCACCAACTTTCAACATGTTCTTACATTTTCAAAAAGTTAGATAATGACGCGGAGTCAAAATCTCTGAAATCCGGATTTAATGGTTAGCGTTCACACGGTGTGCACAAGTACCACTCATCACAGCTATTTAAAACACCTACTTCACACATGCTCTTACAAGTTTTCTAAATGTGACATTAAGACCGAGAGTAAAAACCTCCACATTAAGGACTTGAAGGGACGTGCTCCACATTGTTCGCACAAGTAGTATTCATCCAAGCCAGTAAAAACTAAATTCAACAACACCTTGCAAGTTTTCAATTCGTGATATGACGACAGTCAAAATCTCGGAAATCAGGAAGTGATGGCACGCTCCTCAAATCGTGTGCACAAGTAGCATACCTCACAGCTAGTAAAACCACTTACCTTTATCGTCCTCTTACAAGCATTTTAACATTGAGATTATGACCGACTGTCAAAATCTCGGATATCAGGAATTGATGGGTCGCGCTCCAGACCGTGCGGACAAGTACAACTCATCACAGCTAGAAAAAACACCTACATTCAACATGTCCTTACAAGTTTGAAAAGAGTGAGATTATCACCGAGAGTCAAAATTTGGAAAATCAGGATTTGATGGGACGAGTTACATTTTGACGAAAAGTAAAAATCTCGCAATCAGGAGTGGATGGGTCGCGCCTCACATCGTACGCACAAGTCGCACTCATCACAGCTAGTAAGAACCACCTACTTTCAACATCCTCTTACAGGTTTACAAAGAGTGAGATTATGACTCAGAGTCAAAATCTCGCAAATCAGGAATCGATGGTAAGCTCTCCACACGTGCGGACAAGTACAACTCATCACAGCTAGAAAAAAACACCTACATTCAACATGTCCTTACAAGTTTGAAAAGAGTGAGACTATCACCGAGAGTCAAATTTGAAAATCAGGAATTGATGGGACGAGTTACATTTTGACGGAAAGTGAAATCTCGCAATCAGGAGTGGATGGGTCGCGCCTCACATCGTACGCACAAGTCGCACTCATCACAGCTAGTAAGAACCACCTACTTTCAACATCCTCTTACAGGTTACAAAGAGTGAGATTACGACTGAGAATCAAAATCTAGCAAATCAGGAAAGGATGGTAAGCTCTCCACACCGTGCGTACAAGTAGTACTCGTCACACCTAGTAAAAACACCAACGTTTGATATGTTCTTATGATTTTTAAAGAGCGACATAGCACCGAGACTCAAAATGTCGAAAATCAGGAATTGAAGGGACGCGCTTCACGTCGTCCGCTCGACTAGTATTCAACACTGCTAGTCAAAAACACCTAATTTCAACATGATCTTTCAAGTTTTCAAAGAATGAGATTATGACCCACAGTCAAAATCTCGGAAATCATCAATTGATGGGACGCGCGCACAAGTAGCAATCATCAGGGCTAGTAAAATCCACCTCTGAAATCCTCTTACAAGTTTTCAAAGAGTGAGATAATAACGACAGTGTAAATCTCGGAAATCAGAAATCGATAGTATGTTCTCCACACCATGCGCAAAAGTAGTAATCATTACAGCTACTGAAAATCACCTACTTTGAACATGCTCTTGCAAGTTTGCAAAGAGTGAGATCATCACGAGAGTCTAAATGTCGGAAATCAGGAAATTGATGGGAGGCGCTCCACATCGGTCGCACAAGTAGTAGTCATCACAGCTACTAAAACCACTTACTTTGAATATCGTATTACAAAATTTTAAACAGTGTTATTACGAACCCAAGTCAAAATATCGGAAACCAACAATTAATTGTACGCGCTCCAAACGATGCGCCCACGTAGTACTCATCACAGCTAGTAAAAGCCACCTACTTTGATCATGTTCGTTAAGTTTTCAAAGAGTGAGATTATGACCGACCTTCAAAATCTCGGAAAACAGGAATTGATGGTAAACCTCCACACCGTGCACCAGTACTCATCAGAGCTAGTAAAAACCACCAACTTTCAACATGATGTTGCAAGTTTTCAAAGAGTGAGATTATGACCGACATTAAAAATCTCATAAATCCGGAATTGATGGGACACCCCTCCAATAGTGCGAACAAGTAGCACACATCACACCTTGTAGAAACCACCTACTTTTAAAATCCTCCTATAAGCTTTCAAAGAGTGAGATTATGACCGCGAGTCAAATTCTAGGTTATCAGGAATTGATGGGACGCCTTCCAGAGCGTGCGCACAAGTAGATCTCATCACAGCTACTAAAAAACACCTACATTCAACATGTCCTTGCAAGTTTGAAAGAGTGAGAGTATGACCGAGGGTCAAAATTTGGCAAATCTGGAAGTGATGGTACGCGTTTAACACCTAGTAAAAACCAGCTACTCTTACAAGTTGGGAAAGGGTGATGTTATGTCACAGAGATAAAATCTCGTAAATTAGGAAATGATGGACCCACTCCACATCGTGCGCAGAAGTAGTACTTATTACGACCCAAAGTCGAAAACTCGGAAAGCAGCTACTCATTGCACGCGCTCCACACCGTGCGCCCAAGCAGTACTATTCACACTAGTAAAAACAACGTACTTTCAACATGCTCTTACAAGTTTTCAAAAACTCAAAAATCAGTAATTGATGGGACGCGCTCCACATGGTCCGCACGTCTAGTATACATCACAGCTAGTAAAACCAGCAACTTTGAACATGATCTTGCAAGTTTTCAAACAGTGAGATTATGACCGACACTCAAAATCTCGGAAATCAGGAAGTGATGTTAAGCTCTCCACACACTGCCCACAAGTACACAGCTAGTAAAAACTACCAACTGTCAAACATGTTTTTACAAATTTTTAAAAGGTGAGATTACGACAAGGTCAAAATCTGTGAAAACTGGAATTGATGGTAAGCGTCCCACAGCGTGCGCACACGTAAAAATCATCACAGCTAGTGAAAAAAACCACCTCCTTTGAACATACTCTTACACGTTTTCAAACAGTGTGATTATGAACAATAGTCAAAATCTCGGAAATCAACAATTGATGGTAAGCGCTCCACACCGTGTGCAGAACTAGTACTCATCACAGCTAGTAAAAACCACCTACTTTGAACATTCTCTTACAACTTTTCTAAGAATGAGATTATGACTGATGGTCAAAATCTCGGAAATCAGGTATTGGTTGGTCGGGGGCTCATCGATCCCAAAAGTAGTGGTCATCAGAAGTAGGAAAAACCACCTAGATTCAACAGGCTCTTACAAGTTTTCAAAGAGTGAGATTATCATCGAGAGTCAAAATCAGGGAAATCAGGAATTGATTAGACCTCCTCCACACCGTAAGCAGAAGAAGTACTCATCACAGCTACTGAAAACCATCTAATTTCAACTTGCTCTTAGACGTTTTCAGAGAGTGAGATTACGACCGAGAGTCTAAATCTCGAAAATCGGAAATTCATGGTAAGCGCTCCACACCGCGCGTACAAGTTAGTACTCATCACGGCTTGTCGAAGCCTACTCTTACAAGTTTTTAAAGAGTGAGATTGTCACCGAAAGTAAAAATCCCGGAAATCAGGAATTAATGGTAAGCCCCTCACACCGTTAACCTCTACTCATCAAAGCTAGTAAAAACCACCAACTTTCAACATGATATTGCAAGTTTTCAAAGAGTGAGATTATGACCGACATTAAAAATCTCATAAATACGGAGTTGATGGGACACCCCTCCATTAGTGCGAGCAAGTAGCACATATCACAGCTAGTAGAAACCACCCACTTTGAACATGATCTTTCAAGTTTTCAACGAATGAGATTACGACCGACAGTCAAAATCTCGGAAATCATCAATTGATGGGACGAGCTCCACATCGTTCGCACAAGTAGCACTCATCACGGCTAAAAACGTAAAGCGACCTACTTTCGAGATCCTCTTAATAGGTTTAAAAGAGTGAGATAATCACCGAGAGTCAAAATCTCGGAAGTCAGAAATTGATGGTCAGCTCTCTGGAAAAGTAGCACTCACCACAGCTAGTAAAAACCACCAACTTTCAACAGGTTCTAAAAAGTTTTAAAAAAGTGAGATAATGACCGAGAGTCAAAATATCTGAAATCCCGAGTTAATGGTAACCCTTCCACAGCGTCCGCACAAGTAGAACTCATCACAGCTATTAAAAAACACCTACTTTACATATGCTTTTACAAGTTTACAAAATCTGAGATTATGACCGAGAGTCGTAACCTCGCAACTACGGTCTTGATGGGACGCGCCCACATTGTTCGCACAAGTAGTATTCATCCCAGCTACTAAAAACCACCTAAATTCAACAAGACTTTGAAACTTTTCAATTCGTGATAATATGACCGACAGTCAAAATCTCGGAAATCCGGAATTAATGGCACGCCCCTCAAATCTTCTGCACAAGTAGCACACATCACAGCTAGGGGAGCAGAGTTGGCGTAGTGGTGAGAGCACTCGCCTTCCACCAAGGTGTCCCGGGTTCGATTCCCGGACTTGGCGTCATAAGTGGACTGAGTTTGTTGGTTCTCTACTCTGCTCCGAGAGGTTTTTCTCCGGGTACTCCGGTTTTCCCCTCTCCCCAAAAACCAACATTTGATTTAATTTGATTTATTTAGAGTTGATTTGATTTAGTCTCCCCAATTAGTAGAGCATCTGTGCTGGGCTAAATACATTTGAGACTTAAATAAAGTGATTATTATTATTATTATTATTATTAATATTATTCTTATTATTATTATTATTATTATAAAGAAAGTGATTACCACCAAAATCTCGGAAATAATAAATTAATGGCACTCGCTCCACATCGTGGTTAGAAGTAGCACTCATCACGGCTTGTCGAAGCCACCTACTTTAGAAGTCCTCTTACAAGTTTTTAAAGAGTGAGATTATCACCGAGCATCAAAATCTCGAAAATCAGGAATTGATGGTAAACCCTCCACACCGTGCACCCGTACTCATCACAGCTAGTAAAAACCACCAACTTTCAACATGATGTTGCAAGTTTTCAAAGAGTGAGATTATGACCGATATTAAAAATCTCATAAATCCGGAATTGATGGGACACCCCTCCAATAGTGCGAACAAGTAGGACACATCACACCTAGTAGAAACCACATACTTTTTACATCCTCTTATAAGCTTTCAAAGAGTGAGATTATGACCGCGAGTCAAATTCTAGGTTATCAGAAACTGATGGGACGCCCTCCAGAGCGTTCGCACAAGTAGAACTCATCACAGCTACTAAAAAACACCATCGTGTGCACAAGTAGCACACATCACAGCTAGTAGAAACCACCTGGCTTTATCGTCCTCTTACAAGCTTTCAAGGAGTGATATTATGACCGAGTGTCAAAATCGCGGATATAAGGAATTGATGGGACGCGCTCTAGGCCGTGCGCACAAGTAAGACTCATCAAAGCTAGAAAAAAACACTTACATTCAACATGTCCTTACCACTTTGAGAGTCAAAATTTGGCAAATCAGGAATTGATGGGACGCGTTTCACACCGTGCACACAAATAGTACTCATCACAGCTAGTAAAAAGTAACCTGCTTTCACCACCATCTTTAAAGTTTTTCACGTTTGAGATTATGACCGACAGTCAAAATCTCGCAAATCAGGTATTGATGGCAAGCGCTTCTCACCGTTCGCAAAAGTAGTACTAATCACAGCTAGTAAAAACCACTTACTTTCAAAATGCTCTTAAAAGTTTTTAAAGAGACAGACTATTACCGAAGTCAAAAAGTCGAAAATCTCTAATTGATTGGACGCGCTCTACATCGCCGCACGACTAGTATACATCACAGCTAGTAAAAACCACCTACTTGGCATTATAACCGACTGTCAAAATGTCGGAAATTAGGAATTGATTGTAAGCTCTCCACATCATGCAAACAAGTAGTACTCACCACAGCTAGTAAAACGACCAACTTTCAACATGTTCTAACAAGGTTTCAAAAGGTGAGATTATGACTGAGAGTCAAAATGTCTCAGACCAGGAATTGATGGTAAGCGTGCCACTTCGTGCGCATACGTACAAATCATCACAGCTAGGAAAAACCTCCTACTATCAACATGCTCTTACAAGTTTTCAAGGATTGAGATTAAGACCAAGAGTCCAAATCTCGCAATTAAGGAATTGACGGGTCTCGCTCATACAAGTAGTATTTATCGGAGCTAGTAGAAACCACCTAAATTCAACAAGACCTTGCAAGTTTTGAAAGCGTGATAACATGACCGTCACCTTATACCGTGCGCACAGGTAGGACTAATCACAGCTAGTAAAATCAACATGATCTTACAAGATTTCTCAACATGATCTTACAAGATTTCTAAGAGTGAAATTATTACCGAAACTCAAAATGTCGAATATCAGCAGTTGATGGGACGCTCTCCGCATGATCCACACCACTAGTATTCATCACAGCTAGTAAAAACAACCTTCCTTGAAGACGATCTTGCAAGTTTTAAAAGAATGAGACTATGACCTACAGTGAAAATCTCGGAAATCCGGAATTGAAGGGACGCTTCTTAAATCGTGCGCACAAGTAGCACACATCACCGCTACAAATCTCGGATATCAGGAATGGATGGGACAAGCTGCACACCGTGCGCACAAGTAGGAATTGATTGGACGTGCTCCACATCGTCGATACGACTAGTATTCATCACAGCTTTGAAAACTTATAAGAGCATGTTGATAGTAGGTGGTTTCATAAGCTGTGATGATTTCTACGTGTGCGCACGCCGTGGAATGGTAACCATCAATTCCAGTTTTCAGAGATTGTGACTCTGTCGTAATCTGACCTTTTGCAAAGTTGTAAGAACATGTTGAAAGTTGGTGGTTTTTACTAGCTGTGTACTTGTGCGCACGGTGTGGAGAGGTTACCATCAATTCCCGATTTTCGAGATTTACACTGTCGGTCATAATCTCACTTTTTACTTGTGCGTTGAAAGTAGCTGGTTTTTAATAGCGGTAATGAATACTACTTTTATTCTCGGTGTGGAGCGCTTCCCATCAATTCCTGATTACCGACATTTTTACTCTCGCTTTTGATCTCACCCTATGAATATTTGTCTTATGAATGTGTTTTATATTACTTATGCAAGCAATGTGGAGTGCGTCCCATCAATACCTGATTTCGATCTCACTCTTAAAATATTACTAAAGCGCACGGTAAGGAGCGCGTACCATTAATTCCTGATTTACGAGATTTTGGGTCTCGGTGATAATATAATGTCACTCTTTGGAAACTTGTAACAGCATTTTAAGAGTTGGTGGTTTTTACTACTTGTGATGAGTACTACTTGTAAGCGCGGTGTTGAGCGCTTACCATGAATTTCCGATTTCCGAGATTTTGACTCTAGGTCATAATCTCACTCTTTGAAAACTTCTAAGAACAAGGTGAAAGTAGGTGGATTTCAGTAGCTGTGATGAATACTTCTTCTGCTCACGGTGTGGAGGAGGTCCAATCAATTCCTGATTTCAGAGATTTTGACTCTCGATGATAATCTCACTCTTTGAACACTTTGTAAGGCCATGTCCAATCTAGGTGGTCCTTACTACCTGTGATGTGACCGAAACCCAAAACCTCGCAGCGAAGGACTTGATGGGACGCGCTACACATTGTTTGCACAAGTAGTATTCAAGAGTGAGATTACGACCAAGAGTCAAAAGGTCCGAAATCGGGAATTCATGGTAAGCTCTCCCCACCGTGCACACAACAGGCACTCATCACAGCTGGTGAAACCGCTTACTTTGAACATGATCTTCCAAGTTTTCAAAGAGTGAGATTAAGACCGACCGTCAAAATCTCGGAAATCATGAATTGATGGCACGCGCTTCACATCGTGGGCAGAAGTAGCACTCATTCAGGGCTTATCGAAGCCACCAATCTACTTTGGAAGTCCTATTCCAAGTTTTTAAAGAGTGAGGTTCTCACCGAGACTCAAAATCTCGGAAGTCAGAAATTGATCGTCAGCTCTCAAAACCGTGTGCAAAAGTAGTACTCACCAAAGCTACCCACCAACTTTCAACATGTTCTTACAACTTTTCAAAAAGTTAGATAATGACCGAGAGTCAAAATATCTGAAATCCGGATTTAATGGTTAGCGTTCCACACCGTGCGCACAAGTAACACTCATCACAGCTATTGAAAACCATTTACTTCACACATGCTGTTACAAGTTTTCAAAGTGTGAGATTAAGACCGAGAGTAAAACCCCTTGACACTAAGGACTTGATGGGACGTGCTCCACATTGTTCGCACAAGTAGTATTCATCCCAGCTAGTAAAAACACCTAAATTCAACAACACCTTGCAAGTTTTCAATTCGTGATCTGACCGACAGTCAAAATCTCGGAAATCAGGAAGTGATTCCACGCTACTCACATCTGTGCACAAGTAGCATACATCACAGCTAATCGAAACCACCTACCTCTATCGTCCTCTTTCAAGCTTTGAAAGACTGAGATTATGACAAAGTGTCAAAATCTCGGATATGAGGAATTGATGGGACGCGCTCCAGACCGACGGCACAAGTACAACTCATAACAGCTAGAAAAAATACACCTACATTCAACATGTCCTTACAAGTTTGAAAAGAGTGAGATTATGACCGATAGTCAAAATTTGGAAAATCAGGAATTGATGGGACGCGTTTCTCACCATGCACACAAATAGTACTCATCACAGCTAGTGAAAAGTAACCTGCTTTCAACACGATCTTAAGAGTTTTCCAAGTTTGAGATTATGACCGACAGTCAAAATCTCGCAAATCAGATATTGATGGCAAACGCTTCTCATCGTGCGCACCAGTAGTACTCACCACAGCTAGTAAAAACCATCTACTTTTAACATGCTCTTACCGGTTTACAAAGAGTGAGATTATGACTGAGAGTCAAGATCTTTTGCAATCAGGAAAGGATGGTAAGGTCTCCACACCGTGCGTACAAGTAGTACTCGTCACAGCTTGTAAGAACCATCAACTTTTCACATGTTCTTATGCCTTTTTAATGAGCGAGATTAGCGCCGAGACTCAAACCGCCGAAAATCAGGAATTGAAGGGACTCGCTTCACGTCGACCGCTCGACTAGTATTCAACACAGCTAGTCAAAAGCCCCTAATTTGAAAGTGATCATTCAAGTGTTCAAAGAATGAGATTTATGACCGACAGTCATAATCTCGCAAATCATCAATTGATGGGACGCGCTACATATCGCGCGCACAAGTAGCAATCATCAGGGCTCGTAAAATTCACCTACTTTCGAAATCCTCTTACAAGTTTTCAGAGAGTGAGATAATAACTGACATTATAAATCTCGGAAATCAGAAATCGATGGTAAGTTCTCCACACTGTGCGCAAAAGTACTACTCATCACAGCTAGTAACAACGACTTACTTTGAACATCCTGTTACAAAATTTTAAACAGTGTTATTATGAAACAAAGTCAAAATATCGGAAACCAACAATTAATTGTATGCTCTGAAAACAATGCGCTAAAGTAGTACTAATCACAGCTAGTAAAAGCCACCTACTTTGATCATGTTCGTAAAGTTTTCAAAGAGTGAGATTATGACCGACAGTCAAAATCTCCGAAATCCGGAAGTGATGGCAAGCCCCTCAAATCTTCTGCTCAAGTAGCACGCATCACAGCTAGTAGAAACCACCTACCTTTAACATCCTCTTAAAAGCTTTCAGAGACTGAGATTATGACCGAGTGTCAAAATCTCGGATATGAGGAATTGATGGGACGCGCGCCACAGCAAGAAAAAAAACACCTACATTCAACACATCCTTACAAGTTTGAAAAGAAAGAGATTATTACCGAGAGAGATAATTTGACAAATCTGAAATTGATGGGACGCGTTTCGCACCGTGCAAACAAGTAGTACTCGTCACAGCTAGTAAATAGTAACCTCCTTTCAACACGATCTTAAAGGTTTTCCAAGTATGAGCTTATGACCGAGAGTCAAAATCTCGCAAATCAGGTATTGATGGCAAGCGCTTCTCAGCGTGTGCACAAGTAGTACTCATTACAGCTGGTAAAAACCACCTACTTCCAACATGCGCTTACAAATTTTCAAAGAGTGAACCGAAACTCAAACTGTTTAAAATGAGGAATTGATGGCACGCGCTCCACATCGTCTGCACGAATAGTATTCATCACAGCTAGCAAAATCCACCTATTTTGAACATGATGTTGTAAGTTTTTAAAGAGTGAGATTATGACCGATAGTCAAAATCTCGCAAATCATGAATTGATGGTACGCGCTCCACATCAAGCGCACAAGTAGCACTTAGCACGGCTACTTTCGAAATGCTGTTACAAGTTTTCAAAGAGCGAGATCATCACCGAGAGTCAAAATCTCGGAAATCAGGAATTGATGGTAAGCTCTCCACACCTTGCACACAAGTAGTAGTCAAACCAGATAGTAAATACAATCTACTTTCAACATGCTTCAACATGTTTTTAAAGAGTAAGATTATGACCGAGAGTCCAAACCTCGCAACTAAGGAATTCATGGGACTCACTCTACTTTGTTAGCGCAAGTAGTATTCATCTCAGCTAGTAAAAACCACCTAAATTCAACAAGACCTCGCAAGTTTGGAAAGCGTGGTAACATGACCGTACGTCAAAATCTCGGAAACAGGAATGGATGGCACGCACCTCTTAACTTGCGCACAGATAGGACTCATCACAGCTAGTAAAATCCACTGACTTTTAACAAAATCTCACAAGATATCTAAGAGTGATATTATCACCGACAGTCAAAACCTCGGAAATCCGGAATTTATGGGACGCCCCTCAAATCGTGCGTAGAAGTAGCACAAATCGCAGCTAGTAAAAACCACCTACATTCAACATGCTCTTACATGTTTTCAAAGACTGAGATTATAAAAGAAACTCAAAACGTCGAAAATCAGGAACTGATGGGACGCGCTACATATCGTGTGGGCGACTAATATTCATCAGAGCTAGTGAAGACTACCTATTTTGAACATGATCTTGCTAGTTTTCAAAGAGTTAGATTATGGTAAGTGCTCCACAGCGTGTGCAGAAGTGGTACTCATCACAGCTAGTAAAAACCACCTACTTTGAAGAATCTCTTACAAGGTTTCAAAGAATTAGATTATGACTGAGAATTGCCGGGGAGGACATCGTTCGCACAAGTAGTATCAACACAGGTAGAAAAAACCACCTAGATTCAACATGCTCTTACAAGTTTTCAAAGAGTGAGATGGTCATCGAGAGTCGAAATCTCCAAAATCAGGAATTGATTAGACCACCTCCACAGCGTGAGCACAAGAAGTACTAATCACAGGTACTTAAAACCACTTGCTTTCAACTTGCTCTTAGACGTTTTGAAACAGTGAGATTATGAGCGATAGTCAAAACCTCGGAAATAAGAAATTCATGGTAAGCAGGTAGAAGTAGTACTCATCACAGCTAGTTAAAACCACTAACATTTAACATAGTGTTACAAGCTTCCAAAGAGTGAGATTATCACCGAGAGTCAAAATCTCGTAAATCAGTAACTAATGGTACGCGCCCCTCACCGTGAGGTCAAATAGATCTCATCACAGCTAGTAAAAACCACCTCTTTTCCACATGCTCTTACAAGTTTTTTGAGTGAGATTGTGGCAAGAGTTTAAATCTGGCAAATCGGGTATTTATGGGACGTGATCCACATTGTTTCCACAAGTAGGGTTCACCACAGCCAGTAAAACCACCTAATTTCAACATGACGTTGCAAGTTCTCAAAGAGTGATATTATGACCGACAGACAAAATGTCGGAATTTCAGGACTTAGTAGTGCGCGCTCCACACCGTGTGCACAACTAGCACCCATCACAGCTAGTAAACCCACCTAACGTAAACAAATTTCTTGCAAGACTGAGAGTCAAAATGTCGTAAATCAGGAATTCGTGGTAAGCGCTCCACACCGTGCGCAAAGTAGTACTCATCACAGGTAGGAAAACGCACCTACGTTGAACATGCTCGTACAAGTTTTCAAAGAGTGAGATTATGACCGAGAGTCAAAAGGTCGGCAATCAGGAATTAATGGTAAGCTCTTCACTCCGTACACACAACTGGTACTCATCACAGCAAGTAAACCCGCTTAATTTCAACATGATCCTGTAAGTTATCGAAGAGCCACATTACGACCGAGATTCAAATTCTAGAAAATCACGAATTAATGGCAAGCGTTCCACACCATGCGCCCTAGTAGTACTAATCCCAGCTAGTAAAAACCACCTACTTTCAACGTGCTCTTTCAAATATTGAAAGGGTGAGATCAAAAGCGAGAGTAAAAATTTCAGGAATTGATGATAAGTTATCTACTCCGTGCGCCCAAGTAGTACTCACCACAGCTAGTAAAAACCAGCTACTTTCAACGCGGTCTTGCAAGTTCACGAATGGACGGTACGCGCTCCACACCGTGCGCAAACCTTCAACATGATCTTGCAAGTTTTCAAAGAGTGAGATAATGATCGACAGTTAAAATCTCGGACATCAGTAATTGATGGGACGCACCGCACATCGTGCGCACAAGTAGTACTCTTAAAAGCTGGTAAAAAGCACCTACTTTCAACATGCTCTTAAAGGTTTGAAAAGGGTGACATTATGACCGAGAGTCAAAATCTCGGAAATTAAGAAATGATGCGACGCGCTCCACATCGTGCGCACAAGTAGTACTAATCACCGCTACGAAAATCCACCTGCGTTGAACATGATCGTGAAGGTTTTCAAAGGGTGACCGACATCGAGTAACAAAGTAGTACTCATTACAGGTAGTAAAAACTACCATTTTCCAACATGATCTTGCAAGTGTTCAAACAGTTACATTATGACCGAAAGTGAAAATCTCGAAAATCAGAAAGTGACGGGTCGCGCATCACATCGTATGCACAAGTCGCACTCATCACAGCTAGTAAAAACCACCTACTTTTAACATGCTCTTAAAGGTTTGCAAAGGGTGAAGTTATGACTGAGTGTCAAAATCTCCCAAATTAGGAATCGATGGTAAGCTCTCCTCACCGTGCCTAAAAGTAGTACTCATCACAGCTAGTTAAAACCACCAACTTTTATAATGATCTTAAAAGTTTTCAAACAGCGAGATTAGCACCGAGACCCAAACTGTCAAAAACCACGAATTGATGGGAAGCGTTCGACATCGTCCGCTCGACAAGTATTCAACACAGCTAGTTAAAACAAGCTAATTTGAACATGATCTTTAAGGTTTTCAAGGAATGAGATTATCTCCTACCGTGAAAGTGTCGGAAATCATCAGCCACCCACTTTCGAAATCCTCTTACAAGTTTTCAAGAAGTGAGATAATCACCGATAGTGTAAATCTCGGAAACCATAAATTCATGGTAAGCTCTCCACACCGTGTGACGAAGTAGTACTCACCATAGCTAGTAAAAAAAACCTAATTCGACATGTTCTTACAAGTTTTCAAAAAAGTGACATAATGACCGAGAGTCAAGATCTCTAAAATCAGGAATTAATGGTAAGCGTTCCACATCGTGCGCACAATTAGAACTCATCACAGCTATTGAAAACCACCTACTTTACACATGCTCTTATAGGTTTTCAAAATATGAGGTTAAGACCGAGAGTAAAAACCTCGACACTAAGGACTTGATGGGACATGCTCCACATTGTTCGCACAAGTAGTATTCATCCCAGCCAGTAAAAACACCTAACTTCAACAACACCTTGCAAGTTTGCAATTCGTGATAATATGACCGACAGTCAAAATGTCGGAAATCCGGACGTGATGGCACGCTCCTCGAATCGTGTGCACAAGTAGCACACATCATAGCTAGTAGAAACCATCTACCTTTATCGTCCTCTTACAAGCTTTCAAAGAATGAGATTATGACCGAGTGTCAAAATCTCGGATATCAGGAATTGATGGGACGCGCTCAAGACCACAGCTGATCACAGCTGATCACAGCTGATCACAGCTAGAAAAACACACCTACATTTAACATGTCCTTACAAGTTTGAAAAGAGTGAGATTATGACCGAGAGTCAAATCAGGAATTGATGGGACGCGTTTCACACCGTGCCCGCAAATAGTACTCATCACAGCTAGTAAAAAGTAACCTGCTTTCAATACGATCTTAAAAGTTTTCCAAGTTTGAGATTATGATTGAATTTCAAAATCTCGGAAATCAGGTATTGATGGGAAGCGCTTCTCACCGCGCGGACAGGTAGTACTCATTACAGCTAGTAAAAACCACTTACTTTCAAAATGCTCTTACAAGTTTTTAAAGAGACAGACTATTACCGAAAGTCAAAATGTCGAAAATCAGGAATTGATGGGACGCGCTCCACATCGTTCGCACGACTAGTATTTATCGCAGCTAGTAAACACCACCTACTTGGAACATGATCTTGCAAGTTTTCAAACAGTGAGATTTAGGACCGACTTTCAAAATCTCGGAAATCAGGAATTGATTGTTAGCTCTCCACATCGCGCAAACAAGTAGTACTCACCACAGCTAGTAAACACCACCAACTTTAAACATGTTCTTACAAGTTTTTAAAATATGAGATTATGAGTGAGAGTCAAAATGTCTGAGATCAGGAATTGATGGTAAGCGTGCCACTTCGTGCGCACACGTTCAAATGATCCCAGCTAGTGAAAACCACCTACTATCAACATGCTCTTACAAGTTTTCAAAGAGTGATATTATGAGCGAGAGTCCAAACCTCGCAACTAAGAAATTGATGGGTCTCGCTCCACATTGTTGGTACAAGTAGTATTGATCGGAGCTAGTAAAAACTATCTCAATTCAACAAGATCTTGCAAGTTTTGAAAGCGTGATAACATGACCGTCACCTCATACCGTGCGCACAGGTAGGACTAATCACAGCTAGTAAAATCAACATGATCTTACAAGATTTCTCAGATTGAGATTATTACCGAAACTCAAAATGTCGAATATCAGGAGTAAAAACACCAGTAAAAACACCTAAATTCAACAACACCTTGCAAGTTTTCAATTCGTGATATGACCGACAGTCAAAATCTCGGAAATTAGGAAGTGATGGCAAGCTCCTCGGATCGTGGGCACAAGTAGCATACATCACAGCTAGTAGAAACCACCTACCGATTGTGAAAATCTCGGATATCAGGAATTGATGTGACCGTGCGCACAAGTGCAACTCATCACACCTACATTCAACACGTCCTTACAAGTTTGAAAAGAGTGACATTATAACCGAGAGTCAAAATTTGGCAAATCAAGAATTGATGGGACGCGTTTCACATCATGCACACAAATAGTACTCGTCACAGCTAGTGAAAAGTAACCTGCTTTTAACATTATCTTAAAAGTTTTCCAGGTTTGAGTTTATGACCGACAGTCAAAATCTCGCAAATCAGGTATTGATGGCAAGCCCTTCTCATCGTGCGCCCAAGTAGTACTCATCACAGCTAGTAAAAGCCACCTACTTTGATCATGTTCGTAAAGTTTTCAAAGAGTGAGATTATGACCGAGAGTCAAAAGCTCGTAAATCGGGAATTGATGGTAAGCTCTCCACACCGTGCACACAACTAGTACTCATCACAGCTGGTAAAACCGCTTAATTTAAACATGATCTTGCAAGTTTAGAAAGAGTGAGATTATGACCGACCGTGAAAATCTCGGAAATCATGAATTAATGGCACGCGCTCCACATCGTGGTTAGAAGTAGCACTCATCACGGCTTCTCGAAGCCACCTACTTTGGAAGTCCTCTTAAAAGTTTTCAAAGAGTGAGTCATCACCGAGAGTCAAAATCTCGGAAATCAGGAATTGATGGTAAACCCTCCACACCGTGCACCCGTACTCATCACAGCTAGTAGAAACCACCAACTTTCAACATGATGTTCCAAGTTTTCAAAGAGTGAGATCATGCCCGACATTGATGGGACACCCCTCCAATAGTGCGAAGAAGTAGCACACATCATAGCTAGTAGAACCATCTACTTTTAATATCCTCTTCTAAGCTTTCAAAGAGTGAGAGTCAAAATCTAGGTTATCAGGAATTGTTGGGACGCCCTGCAGAGCGTGCGTACAAGTAGAACTCATCACATCTAGTAAAAACCATGTATATTCAACATGTCCTTGCAAGTTTGAAAAGAGTGAGAGTGTGACCGAGAGTCAAAATTTGGCAAATCAGGAACTTATGGTACGCGTTTAACAGCTAGTAAAAACCAACTACTTTCAACATGCTCTTACAAGTTGGAAAACGGTGATATTACGACACAGAGACAAAATCTTGTAAATTAGGAAATGATGGGACGCGCTCCACATCATGCGCAGAAGTAGTACTTATTACGACCCAAAGTCGAAAACTCGGAACTCAACAACTGATTGTACGCGCTCCACACCGTGCGCCCAAGCAGTACTCATCGCGCTAGTAAGAACAACCTACTTTCAACATGCTCTTACAAGTTTTCAAAGAATGAGATGATTACCGAAACTCAAAATCTCGAAAATCAGGAATTGATTGTAAGCTCTCGACACCGTGCGCCCAAGCACACAGCGAGTAAAAACCACCAACTTTGAACATGTTCTTACAAATTTTCAAAAGTGGAGATTATGACAGAGTGAAAATCTCTGCAAACTGGAATTGATGGTAAGCGTTCCACACCGTGCGCACACGTAGAAATCATCATGCGCTTACAAGTTTTTTGAGTGAGATTGTGTGCGGAGAGTCCAAACCTCGCAACTAAGGAATTGATGGGTAACGCTCCACGTTGTTCGCACCAGTAGTATTCATCTCAGCTAGTAAAAACCACCCAAACTCAACAAGAGCTTGCAAGTTTTCAAAGTGTGATAATATGACCGTCAGTCAAAATCTCGGAAACAGGAATGGATGGCACGCACCTCACACCGTGCGCACAGGTAGGAATAACAACAGGATGTTACAACATTTCTAAGAAAGATATTTATTATTTATTATTATTTATCATCTCGCCACATAGAAACAATTACAAATAGAATAGAAAAGATAATAAATAGCTAATTAATATTAAATTTAAAGTGTACATACAACTTTGAAGGACGGACTGTGGCGGGGAAATCTCCGAGAAGCAAAGTTTATGAGGAATAGAGATCCCCCCCCCCACGGGCATTAAATATTACAAGGCGGCATTTAAAAATAAAGAAAAGACATGTATTTTAAGTCTATGAGTGTGATTGGACAAAAAGATAGATATAAAGTGTTCTGGTAATTAGGTTGTGTCTTTTCTGGCCCTTAAAATGGTTTCATCACATGCTTGGATATATTAAAAGTCGGGGCGTTTTTGATGTTGCTCGGTAATGAATTCCATATCCTAGGACCTTGAAATAGGATCAAAAATTTTTTGATATTTGTTCTACAGGTATAAGATCGGTGAAGGTCAGAATATCTCGTTGAATATTGATGAATCTGATTTCCAGTTTGAAAGATTTGATTAAAAGCAGTAGGTAAAGCGTCATGATGATATAAGTACATAAAAGAACTTACTTGGAGCGAGTAGATACTAAAGAGTTCAGGAATTTTTAAATTAGCAAAAAGAGGTTTACTTGAAGCCTTATAGTCAGCCTTGGAGATCGCCCGGACTGCTCTTTTCTGTAGTAGGTAAATTCGTTGCAGGTTGGTAACATAAGTAGAGGCCCAAATTAAATTGCAGTAAGTAAGATAAGGATAAACAAGGGCATAGTATAGTGTAAGAAGAGATTTTGAGGGCAAATAGTACTTAGCTTTATAAAGTAACCCGATAGATTTAGAAATCTTAGCCGTAACAAAATTTACATGAGTTTTCCACGTAAGGTGCTGATCAATATAAACTCCAAGAAACTTAGTATTGTCTACTTGTTCAAGTACATTATTTTCTATGAAAATCTGCCTACTGATAGGTAACGTTTTTTGCCTTGGTCTGAAGATCATTAGTTTTGTTTTCTTGACGTTTATTGATAACTTATTGGCTTTTAGCCAAGTTGAAACATTTTGGAGCTGGTCGTTAAGATGGGAGGTAAGTACATCCAGGTCACTATGTTCAAAAAATATACTGGTGTCATCAGCAAGTAATATAAATTCGAGTTCATTAGAACTAGAGCAGGCTGGGAGATCATTTATATAAATAATAAAAAAGGGGGCCTAGTATAGAGCCTTGCGGTACGCCACAAATTTGTCTTAAAGCATCGGATTTAAAATCATCAATTTGGACATATTGTATTCTATTACAAAAATAATAAGTTATCCATTGATGGGCTGTCCGAGTGATGCCACATGCTTTCAATTTAGATAATAGTATTGCATGATCTAGGGTATCAAAGGCTTTTGATAAGTCAAGAAATATTCCAGCTAAGTATTTTTGACAGTCAACGGCGTTGGCGACTTTGCTCATAAAATTAATCAAAGTGTGGGAGGTAGAGTGGCCAGGACGGAAACCGAATTGATGTTTAAATAGTATGTCATTATCGACAAAGAATTGAAATATACGAATATAAAGAGCTCTTTCGAAATTTTAGAAAACGCAGGAAGTATAGAAATTGGTCGGTAGTTATCACCAAGAGTCAAAATATCGGAAATCAGGAATTGATGGGACGAGCTCCACACGATGCGCAGAAGTAGAACTCATCATAGCTTGTAAAAACCACCTACTTTCAACATGCTCTTAAGAGTTTTCAAAGAGTGACATTATCACCGAGAGTCAAAATCTCGGAAATAAGAAAATGATGGAACGCGCTCCACATCGTGCTCACGAGTGGTACTCTTAAGAGCTAGTAAAAAGCACTTACTTTAAAAATGCTCTTATTAGTTTGAAAAGAGTGAGACTATGACATAGAGTCAAAATCTCCGAAATTAGGAAATGATAGGACGCGCTCCACATCGTGCGCACAAGTAGTACTCATCACAGCTACTGAAAATCAACTACTTGGAACATACTCCTACAAGTTACAGCATGCTCTTAGAAGTTTTTAAAGAGTGAGATTATGGCGAAGAGTACAAATTTCTCAACTAAGGAAATGATGGGTCTCACTCTACTTTGTTCGTAGTAGTAGTATTCATTTCAGCTAGCAAAAAAACACCTAAATCCAGCAAGACCTTGCAAGTCTTGAAAGCGTGGTAACATGACCGTACGTCAAAATGTCGGAAACAGGAATGGATGGCACGCACCTCTTGCCGTACGCACAGATAGGACTCATCACAGCTTGTAAAATCCACTGCCTTTTAACCTAATCTTACAAGATTTCTAAGAGTGATATTATCACCGACAGTCAAAACCTCGGAAATCCGGAATTTATGGAACACCCCTCAAATCGTGCGTAGAAGTAGCACACATCACTGCTCTTACATGTTTTCAAAGAGTGAGATTATTAAAAAACACTCAAAATATCGAAAATCAAGAATTGATGGGACGCGCTACACATCGTGTGGGCGACTAGTATTAATCACAGCTAGTGAAGACTACCTATTTTGAACATGATCTTACTAGTTTTCAAAGAGTTAGATTAAAATCTCTGAAATCCGAAATTGATGGTAAGCGCTCCACACCGTGTGCAGAAGTAGTACTCATCACAGCTAGTAAAAACCACCTACTTTGAAGATTCTCTTACAAAGTTTCAAAGAATTAGATTATGACTGGGAATTGTCGGGGAGCACATCGTTCGCACAAGGAGTATTCAACAGAGGTAGTAAAACCACCTAGATTCAACATGCTCTTACAAGTTTTCAAAGAGTGAGATGGTCGTCGAGAGTCGAAATCTCCGAAATCAGGAATTGATTGGACCACCTCCACAGCGTGAGCACAAGAAGTACGCATCACAGGTACTTAAAACCACCTACTTTCAACTTGCTCTTAGACGTTTTGAAACAGTGAGATTATGAGCGATGGTCAAAACCTCGGAAATAAGAAATTCATGGGAAGCAGGTACAAGTAGTACTAATCACAGCTACAAAAATCCACCTGCGTTGAACATGATCTTGCAGGTTTTCAAAGAGTGAGATTATCACCGAGAGTCAAAATCTCGTAAATCAGTAATTAATGGTTCGCGCTCCTCACCGTGAGGTCAAATAGATCTCATCACAGCTAGTAAAAACCACCTCTTTTCCACATCCTCTTACAAGTTTTTTGAGTGAGATTGTGGCCGAGAATTCAAATCTGGCAAATCAGGTATTTATGGGACGTGCTCCACATTGTTTCCACAAGTAGGGTTCATCACAGCTAGTAAAACCACCTAATTTCAACATGACGTTGCAAGTTCTCAAAGAGTGATATTATGACCGACGGACAAACTGTCGGAAATCAGGACTTGGTAAAGCGCGCTCCAGACAATGCGCACAACTAGCACCCATCACAGCTAGTAAAACCACCTAACTTGAACAAATTTCTTGCAAGACTGAGAGTCAAAATGTAGTAAATCAGGAATTCGTGGTAAGCGCTCCACACCGTGCGCAAAAGTAGTACTCATCACAGGTAGTAAAACCCACCTACGTTGAACATGCTCGTACAAGTTTTCAAAGAGTGAGATTATGACCGAGAGTCAAAAAGTCGGGAATCAGGAATTGATGGTAAGCTCTTATCTCCGTGCACAGAACTGGTACTCATCACAGCTAGTAAAACCGCAACATGATCTTGCAAGTTATCAAAGAGTCACATTATGACCGAGAGTCAAATTCTAGTAAATCAGGAATTAATGGCAAGCGGTCGATAGCGTGCGACCTAGTAGTACTCATCATAGCAAGTAAAAACAACCTACTTTCAACATGCTATTACAAGTTTTCAAAGAGTGAGATTATTACCAAAACTGAAAATGGCGAAAAACAGGAATTGATTGGATGCGCTCTACATCGTCCGCACGATTAGTATTCATCCCAGCTAGAAAAACCACCTACTTTCAACGTGCTCTTTCAAATATTGAAAGGGTGAGATCAAAAGCGAGAGTAAAAATTTCAGGAATTGATGATAAGTTATCTACTCCGTGCGCCCAAGTAGTACTCACCACAGCTAGTAAAAACCAGCTACTTTCAACGCGGCCTTGCAAGTTCACGAATGGACGGTACGCGCTTCACACCGTGCGCAAACCTTCAACATGATCTTGCAACTTTTTCAAAGAGTGAGATAATGATCGACTATTAAAATCTCGGACATCACCTAACCTCGTGCGCAGAAGTAGTACTCTTAAAAGTTAGTAAAAAGCACCTACTTTCAACATGCTCTTAAAAGTTTGAAAAGGGTGACATTATGACCGAGAGTCAAAATCTCGGAAATTAGGAAATGTTGGGACGCGCTCCACGTCGTGCGCAAAAGTAGTACTAATCACAGCTACGAAAATCCACCTGCGTTGAACATGATCTTGCAGGTTTTGAAACAGTAAGATTATGACCGACATTTTCTGAAAAAGTAGTACTCATTACAGGTAGTTAAAACTACTATTTTTTTAAACATTGATCTTGCAAGTTTTCAAAGAGTTACATTATGTCCGAAAGTGAAAATCTCGGAAATCAGGAATTGATGGGTCGCGCATCACATCGTACGCACAAGTCGCACTCATCACAGCTAGTAAAAGCCACCTACTTTCAACATGCTCTTACAGGCTTACAAAGGGTGAGGTTATGACATAAAATCAAAATCTCCCAAATTAGGAATCGATGGTAAGCTCCCCTCACCGTGCGTAAAAGTAGCACTCATCACAGCTAGTAAAAACCACCAATTTTTAAACATGATCTTCCAAGTTTTCAAACAGCGAGATTAGCAGCGTGACCCAAACTGTCAAAACCACAAATTAATGGGAAGCACTCAACATCGTCCGCTCAACCAATGATGCGAAACAACTTGCACAAATCACAGCTAGTAGAAACCACCCACTTTGAAAATGATCTTTCAAGTTTTCAAACACTGACATTATGACCGACAGTCAAAATCTCGGAAAATAGAATAGGATGGCACGCGCTCCTCATCGTGCGCACAAGTAGTAACTCATGAAAGCTAGTAAAAGCGACCAACCTACGAGATCCTCTTAATAGTTTTCGAATAGTGAGATAATCACCGAGAGTCAAAATTACCGAAGTCAGAAATTGATGGTCAGCTCTCAGCAAAAGTAGTACTCACCACAGCTAGTAAAAACAACCTACTTTCGACATGTTCTTACAAGTTTTCACAAAGTGAGATAATGACCGAGAATCAAAATCTCTTAAATCCAAAGTTAATGGTAAGCGTTCCACAGCGTGCACAAAGTAGCACTCAGCACAGCTATTGAAATCCACCTACTTTACACATGCTGTTACAAGTTTTCAAAATGTGAGATTAAGACCGAGTGCACAAGAAGCACACATCGACACTAAGAACTTGATGGGACGTGCTCCACATTGGTCGCACAAGTAGTATTCATCCCAGCCAGTAAAAACACCTAACTTCAACAACACCTTGCAAGTTTTCAATTCGTGATAATAAGACGGACAATCAAAATCTCTGAAATCCGGAAGTGAAGGCACGCTCCTAAGATCGTGTGCACAGGTAGCACACATCGACACTAAGTACCTCATGGGTCGTGCTCCACATTGTTTGCACAAGTAGTATTCATCCCAGCCAGTAAAAACACATAAATTCAACAACACCTTGCAAGTTTTCAATTCGTGATAATATGACCGACGGTCAAAATCACGGAAATCCGGACGTGATCGCACGCTCCTCAAATCGTGTGCACAAGTAGCACACAACACAGCTAGTAGAAACCACCTACCTTTATTACCAAAGACTTTATTTTCAAAGACTGAGTTTTCGACCGAGTGTTAAAATGTCGGATATCAGGAATTGATGGGACGCGCCCAGACCGTGCGCAAAAGTACAACTCATCACAGCTAGAAAAAAACACCTACATTCAACATGTCCTCACAAGTTTGAAAGAGTGAGATTATGACTGAGAGTCATAATTTGGCAAATCAGGAATTGATGGACGCGTTTCACACCGTGCACACAAATAGAACTCATCACAGATAGTAAAAAGTAAGCTGCTTTCAACACGATCTGTAAAGTTTGCCAAGTTTGAGATTATGACCGACAGTCAAAATCTCGCAAATCAGGTATTGATGGGAAGCGCTTCTCACCGTGCGCACAAGTTGTACTCTTCACAGCTAGTAAAAACCACCACTTTCCTTCAGGTATTGATGGGAAGCGCTTCTCACCGTGCGCACAAGTTGTACTCTTCACAGCTAGTAAAAACCACTTACTTTCACAATGCCTTACAAGTTGTTAAAGAGACAGACTATTACCGAAACTCAAAACGTCGAAAATCGGGAATTGATGGGACGCGCACCACATCGTCCGCACGACTAGTTATCCATCACAGCTAGTAAAAACACCTACTTGGAACATGATCTTGCACGTTTTTCAAACAGTGAGATTATGACGACTGTCAAAATGTCGGAAATCAGTATTGATTGTGAGGCTCTTCGCATCGTCAAACAAGTAGCACTCACCATAGCTAGTAAAAACCACTACTTTAACATGTTCTTACAAGTTTACAAAAGTGAGATTATGAGTCATAGTCAAAATTCTGAGATCAAGAATTGATGGGAAGCGTGCCACTTCGTGCGCACACGTGCAAATCATCAGAGCTAGTGAAAACCACCTACTATCACATGCTCTTACAAGTTTTCAAGGAGTGAGATTTTGACCGAGAGTCCAACCTTGCAACTAAGAAATTGATGGGTCCTCGCTTCACATTGTTCGCACAAGTAGTATTGAATCGGAGCTAATAAAAACCACCTAAATTCACAAGATCTTGCAAGTTTTTGAAAGCGGTGATAACATGACCGTCGCCTCAATACCGTGCGCACAGGTAGGACTAATTACAGCAAGTAAACTCAACATGATCTTACAAGATTTCTAAGCTTAAGATTATTACCGAAACTCAAAATGTCGGATATCTTGAGTTGATGGGACGCTCTCCACATCATCCACATCACTAGTATTCATCATAGCTGTAAAATTAATATACTTTGAACAAGATCTTGCAAGTTTTCAAAGAGTGAGATTAAGACGACAGTAAATATCTCGGAAATCCGGAATTGATGGGACGCTCCTTAAATCGCGCGGACAAGTAGGACACATCACAGCTAGTAGAAACCAGCTATTTTAACGTCCTCTACAAGCTTTAAAACAGTGAGATTATGATCGAGAGACAAAAACTCGGATATCAGGAATGGATGGAACGCGCTGCACACCGTGCGCACAGGTAGGACTAATGACAGCTAGTAAAATCCACCAACTTTCAACATGGGCTTACAAGTTTGAAGCGAGTGAGATTATGGCGTAAGTCAAAATCTCGGAAATCAAATATTAATTGTACGCGCTCCACACCTTGGGCCAAGTATTACTCATCACACCACATAAAAACCGCGTACTTTCAACATGCGCTTACAAGTTTTCAAAGGGTGAGATAACTACCGAAACTTAAGACGTGGAAATCGCGAATTGATTCGCGGCGCTCCACATTGTTCGCACAAGTTGTATTCATCGCAGCTTGTAAAAACCACCTAAATTCAACAAGACTTTGCAAGTTTTCAAAGCGTGATCAGTTGACCTTCAGTCAAAATCTCGGAATATGCGCACAGGTAGCACTAACCATAGCTAGTAAAATCCACCTACTTTCAACATGATCTTACAACATATCTAAGAGTGAAATTATCACTGATAGTCAAAATCTCGGAAATCAGAATTGATTCAACGCGCTACACCATGTGCACAACTAGTACTCATCACAGCTTGTAAAAAGCCACCAACTTTCAACGTGATCTTCCAAGTATTCAAATAGTGAGATTATGACTTACATTCAAAACTTCGCAAATCCGCAATTGATGGGACGCCCCTCAAATCTTGCGCACAAGTACACACGTAACAGCTAGTAAAAAACTCCTTTACAAGCTTTGAAAGACTGAGATTATGACAAGAGTCCAACTCTCGGATATCAGGAATTGATGGCACGCGCTGCACACCGTGCGCACAAGTAGAACTCATCAGCTAGAAAAACCACCTACATTCAACATGTCCTTAGAATTTGAAAAGAGTGAGATTATGACAAAGTGTCAAAATTTAGCAAATCAGGAATTGAAGGCACGCGTTTCATACCGCGCACAAAAGCAGTACTAATCATAGCTAGTAAAAAGTAACCTGCTTAAACGCGATCTTAAAAGTTTTCCAAGAGTGAGACTATGAGTAGAGTCAAAATCTCGCAATTCAGGTATTGAGGGTAAGGGCTTCTCCCCGTCTTTACAAGTAGTACTCATCACAGCATGTAACAACCAGCTACTTCAACATGCTTTTACCACTTTTCAGAGAGTGGGATTTGGAAAGAGAGGCAAATATCGCAAATCTGGAATTAATGGCAGCGATCCACATCGTGCGCACAACTAATATTCATCACAGCTAGTAACACCACCTACTTTCAAAATGCTCTTACAAGGTTTTCAAAGAGTGAGATCATGAGCGAGAATAAAAGCTCGAAAATCAACAATGGATGGAACCCGATCAACAGCGCGCCCACAAGAAGTATTCACCACAGCTTTTAAAAACCACCTACTTTCAACACTATCTTACAAGTTTTCTAATAGTGAGATTTTGACCGAGAGTAAAACTCTCGGACCTCAGGAATTGCTGGGACATGCTATATACCGAGCTCTCAAGAAGTACTCATCACAGCCAGTAAAAATCACCAGCTCTCAACTTGCTCGTACAAGGTTAAAAGTGTGAGATGAAGAGCGAGAGTCAAAATCTCGGAAATCAGGAATTGGTGGTACGCGGTCCACACCGTGCGCCAAAAGTAGTATTCATCACAGTTGTTAAAAAACCGACTTTTAACATGCCTTGCAAGTTTTCAAAATGTGAGATTGTGACCGAGAGCCAAAACCTCGCAACTAAGGTCCTATGGTACGTGCTCCCATTGTTCGCAACAGTAGTATTCATCTCGGCTAGTAAAAATTACCTCAATTCAACACGACCTTGCAAGTGTTCAAGGCGTGATAATATGACCGTCTGTCAAAATCTATGAATAAGGAATAGATGGCACGCGCAGGATACTGTGCGCACACGTAGCACTAATCAGCGCTAGTAAAATCCACCTACCTTCAACATGCTCTTGCAAGATTTCAAATAGTGAGATTATCATGGATAGTCAAATCTCGGAATGAGAAATGATGGGACGCGCTCCACATCGTGCGCACAAGTAGTTCTCTTAACGGCTAGTAGAAACCACCTACTTTCAACATGCTCTTAGAAGTTTCAAAAGAGTGAGATTTTGACATAGAATGAAAACGATGGGACCCGCTTCACATCGTGCACACAAGTAGTACGCATCACAGCTACTAAGAACCCCTACTTTTAACATGCTCTTGCAAGTTTTCAAAGAGTGAGATTATCACCGAGAGTCCAAATCTCGGAAATCAGGAGATAGGACGCGTTCCACATCCTCCGCACAAGTAGTTTTCTTAACGGCTAGTAGAAAACCACCTACTTTCAACATGCTCTTGCAAGTTTCAAAAGAGTGAGATTAGATCGAGAGTCAAAATGTCGGAAATCAGGACATGATGGGACACGCTCCACATCGTGCGCAAAGGTAGTACTCTTAACAGCGGTAAAGACCAGCACTTTCAACAGGGGTGAGATCAAAACCGAGAGTAAAATTAGGTAATCAGGAATTGATGGTATTGATGGTACACAATCCACAACGTGCAAAAAAATAGTATCCATCACAGCTATTAAAAGGCAGCTACTTTCGAAATGATGTTGCAAGTTTTCAAAGAGTGAGATTAGCAACGAGACAGAAAATGTGGAAAATCAGGAATCCATTTGTCGCGCTCCACATTGTTCGTACAAGTTGTATTCATCTCCGCTTGTAAAAACACCTAAATTGAAAAAGACCGTGCAAGATTTCAAAGCGTGATAAGTTGACCGTCTGTCAAAATCACGGAATCAGGAATTGATGGCACGCGCCTCACAGTGCGCAGAGGTAGCACTAATCTCAGCTAGTAAAATACACCTACTTTCGACATGATCTTACAAGATTTCTGATAGTGATATTATCACTGAGCGTAAAAATCTGGTAAATCAGGAATTGATGGCAAGCGCTCCACACTATGCGAACAAGTAGTACTCATCACAGCTGGTAAAAACCATCTACGTTTAACGTGACCTTACAAGGTTTTAAAGAGTGAGGTTATGACGACAATCAAAATCTCGGAAATCCGGAATGATGGTACGCCCCTCAAATCTTGCGCACAACTAGCACACATCACAGCTAGAAAAAAACCATCTACTTTCAACATGCTCATGCTTATTACCGAAACTCAAAACGTCGAAAATCAGGAATTGATGGGACGCACTCCAAATCGTCTGCACGAGAACTATTCATAACAGCTAGTAAAACCCACCTATTTTTAACAGCTCTTGGAAGTTTTCAAAGCGTGATAATATGACCGAAGGGAAAATCTCGGAAATCAGGAATTGATGGGACGAGCTCCACACTATGCGCAGAAGTAGTACTCAACATAGCTAGTAAAAAACACCAACTTTCAACATGCTCTTAAAAGTTTTCAAAAAGTGAGTTTATCACCGAGAGTCAAAATCTCGGAAATCAGGAAATGATGGGAAGCGCTCCACATCGTGCGCGCAAGTGGTACTCTTAACAACTAGCAAAAACCACCTACTTAAAAATATCTCTTATTAGTTTCAAAAGAGTGAGACTATGACACAGAGTCAAAACCACCGAAATTAGGAAATGATGGGAAGCGCTCAACAACGTGTGCACAAGTAGTACACATCCCAGCTACTGAAAACTACCTTCTTTGAACATACTCTTACAAGTTTTAAAACAGTATGATTATGAAGAATAGCCAAAATCTCACAAATCAACGATTGATGGTAAGCGCTCCACACCCTGTGCAGAGGTAGTACTCATCACAGCTTGAAAAAACCACCTACTTTGAACATTCTCTTACAACTTTCCAAGAATAAGATTATAACTGATGGTCAAAATCTCGGAAATCAGGAATTGGTTGGTCGGGAAGCAGATCGTTGGTAAAAGTAGTAGTCATCAGAGGTAGTAAAATCACCTAGATTGAAAAGGCTCTTACAAGCTTTCAAAGAGTGAGATTATCATTGAGAGTGAAAATCTGGGAAATGAGGAATTGATTAGACCTCCTCGACACAGGTACTCATTACAGCTACTAAAAACGCTAGTTCTACCACTAGAGCTCATGACAGGTAGTAAAATTCACCAACTTTTAACATGCTCTTACAACCTCGCAACTAAGGAATTGATGAGTATCGCTTCACATTGTTCGCACAAGTAGTATTCATCTCAGCTAGTAAAAACCACATAAATTCAACAAGACCTTGCAAGTTTTGAAAGCGTGGTAACATGACCGTACGTCCAAATCTCGGAAACAGGAATGGATGGCACGCACCTCTTACCGTGCGCACAGATAGGACTCTTATTAGAATTCACTGACTTTTAACATAATTTTAGAAGCTTTCTAAGAGTGATATTATCACCGATCGTCAAAATCTCGGAAATCCGGAAGTTATCGGACGGCCTCAAATCGTGGAAACATCACATCTAGTAAAATCAATCTACAATCAACATGTTCTTACATGTTTTCAAAGAGTGAGATTATTAAAAAAACTCAAAACGTTAAAAATCAGGAATTGATGGGACGCGCTACACATCGTGTGGGCGGCTAGTATTCATCACAGCTAGTGAAGACTACCTATTTTGAACATGGTCTTGCTAGCTTTCAAAGAGTTAGATTAAAATCTCTGAACTCCGAAATTGAATGCGCTGTAAAGAAGTAGTACTCATCAAAGCTTGTAAAAACCACCTACTTGAAGATTCTCTTACAAGGTTTCAAAGAATTACATTATGACTGGGAATTGTCGGGGAGCACATCGTTCGCAGAAGAAGTATTCAACACAGGTAGTAAAAAGCACCTAGATACACATGCTCTTACAAGTTTTCAAAGAGAGAGTTGGTCATCGAGATTCGAAATCTCCGAAATCAGGAATTGATTGGACCCTCCACAGCGTGAGCACAAGAAGTACTCATCACAGGTACTTAAAGCCACCTACTTTCAACTTGCTCTTAGACGTGTTGAAACAGTGAGAGTATGAGCGATAGTCAAAACCGCGGAAATAACAAATTCATGGTAAGCAGGTATAAGTAGTATTCATCACAGCTCGTAAAAACCACTAAATTTTAACATAGTGTTACAAGTTTTCAAAGAGTGAGATTTTCACCGAGAGTCAAAACCTCGTAAATCAGTAGTTAATAGTACGCGCTCCTCACCGTGAGGTCAAATAGATCTCATGAGAGCTAGTAAACCAACTACTTTCCACATGCTCTTACAAGTTTTTTGAGTGAGATTGTGCCGAGAGTTAAAATGTGGCAAATCAGGTGTTTATGGGACGTGCTCCACATTGTTTCACTAAGTAGTGTTCATCACAGCTAGTAAAACAACCTAATTTCAACATGCCTTACAAGTTTTTGAGTGAGATTATGGCCGAGAGTTAAAATCTGGCAAATCAGGTATTTATGGACGTGCTCCACATTGTTTCTCCAAGTAGTGTTTACCACAGCTAGTAAAACCACCTAATTTCAACATGACGTTGCAAGTTCTCAAAGAGTGATATTATGACGGACAGACAAAATGTTAGAAATCAGGACTTAATAGTGCGCCGCTCCAGATCGTGCGCACAACTACGACCCATCACAGCTAGTAAAACCACCTAACTTAAATAAATTTCTTGCAAGACTAAGAGTCAAAATCTGGTAAATCAGGAATTCGTGGTCACCGCTCCACACCGTGCTCAAAGTAGTACTCATCACAGGTAGAAAAATGCACTTACGTTAAACTCTCGTACAAGTTTCAAAGAGTGAGATTACGACCGAGAGTCAAAAAGTCGGGAATCAGGAATCCGTGCACACAATCGGTACTCATCACACCTAGTAAAACCGCTTAATTTCAACACGAAATTCAACAAGTTATCAAACAGTAAACATTATGATCGAGAGTCAAATTCTAGTAAATCAGGAATTAATGGGACCACACCGTGCGACCTAGTAAAAACAACCTACTTCCAACATGCTATTACAAGTTTTCAAAGAGTGAGATTATTACCAAAACTGAAAATAGCGAAAACTCAGGAATTGATTGGATCCGCTCTACATCGTCCGCACGACTAGTATTCATCCCGTCTAGTAAAAACCACCTACTTTCAACGTGCTCTTTCAAATATTGAAAGGTCAGATCAAAAGCGAGAGAAAAATTTCAGGAATTTATCATAAGCTATCCACTCCGTGCGCCCAAGTAGTACTCTTAAAAGCTAGTTAAAAGCACCTACTTTCCATGTGCTCTTAAAGGTTTGAAAAGGGTGACATTATGACCGAGATTCAAAAATCTCGGAAATTAGGAAATGATGGGACGCGCTCCACATCGTGCGCACAAGTAGTATCAATGACAGCTACGAAAATTCACCTGCGTTGAACATGATTTTGCAGCTTTTCAAAGAGTGAGATTATGATCAACATCGTCTGAAAAAGTACTCCTCATTACCATGATTCAAAGAGTTATATTATGTCCCAAAGTGAAAATCTCGGAAACTAGGAATTGATGGATCGCGCATCACATCGTGCACACAAGTCGCACTCATCACAGCTAGTACAAACCACGTACTTTCAACATGCTCTTACAGGCTTACAAAGGGTGAAGTTATGAGTGAGAATAAAAATCTCCCAAATTAGGAATCGATGGTAAGCTCCCCACGCCGTGGGTAAAAGTAGTACTCATCACAGGTTGTAAAAACCAGCAACTTTTAACATGACCTTACAAGTTTTCAAACGGCCAGATTAGCACCGAGACTCAAACTGTCGAAAACCACACATTAATGGGAAGCACTTCATATCGTCCGCTCGACCAATATTGCTAAAAAGTAGCACACATCACAGCTAGTAGAAACCACCCACTTTGAAAGTGATTTTTCAAGTGTTCAAACAGTGAGATTATGACCGACAGTCAAAATGTCCGAAATTAGAAAAGGATGGGACGTGCTCCACATCGTGTCCACAAGTAGTACTCATCACAGCTAGTATAAGCGACGTACCTACGAGATCCTCCTAATAGTTTTCAAAGAGTGAGATAATCACCGAGAGTCAAAATCTCAGAAATTGATGTCAGAAAAAGTCAGAAATTGATAGTCAGCTCTCAGCAAAAGTAGTACTCACCACAGCTAGTAAAAACCACCTAATTTCAACATGTTCTTACAAGTTTTCAAAAAGTAGGATAATGACCGAGAGTCAAAATCTCTGAAATCCGGAGTTAATGGTAAGCGTTCCACAGCGTGGGCACAAGTAGCACTAATCACAGCTATTAAAAACCACCTACTTTACACATGCTCTTACAACTTTTCAAAATGTGAGATTAAGACCGAGTGCACAAGTAGCACTCATCGACACCAAGAACTTAATGGGACGTGCTCCACATTGTCCGCACAAGTAGTATTCATGCCAGCCAGTAAAAACACATAACTTCAACAACACTTTGCAAGTTTCAATTCGTGATAATATGACCGACAGTCAAAATCTCGGAAATCCGGAAGTGATGGCACGCTCCTCAAATACTGTGCACAAGTACCACTCACCTGCGCACAAGTAGTATTCATCACAGCTAGTAAAAACCACTTACTTTCAAAATGCTCTTACAAGGTTTTAAAGAGACAGACTATTACCGAAAGAAAAAATCTCAAGAAATCAGGAATTGATGGGACGCGCTCCACATCGTCCGCACGACTAGTATTCATCACAGCTAGTAAAAAACCACATACTTGGAACATGATCTTGCAAGTTTTCAAAACAGTGAGATTATGAGCGACTGTCAAAATCTCGGAAATCTGGAATTGATTGTAAGCTCTCCACATCGTGCAAACAAGTAGTACTCACCACAGCTAGTAAACACAACCAACTTTCAACATGTTCTTACAAGTTTTCAAAAGGTCAGATTAAGAGTGAGAGTCAAAATGTCTGAGATCAGGAATTGATGGTAAGCGTGCCACTTCGTGCGCTTACGTACAAATCATCTCAGCTAGTGAAAACCACCTACTATCAACATGCCCTTACCAGTTTTCAAGCAGTGAGATTATGACCGATAGTCCAAACTCGCAACTAAGGAATTGATGAATCTCGCTCCACATTGTTCGCACAAGTAGTATTGATCGGAGCTAGTAAAAACAACCTAAATTCAACAAGATCTTCCAAGTTTTGAAAGCGTGATAACATGACCGTCACCTCATACCTTTCGCACAGGTAGGAGCAATCATAGCTAGTAAAATCAACACGATCTTACAAGATTTCGCAACATGATCTTACAAGCTTTCTAAGAGTGACATTATTACCGAAACTCAAAATATCGAATATCAGGAGTTGAATGGACGCTCTCCACATCATCCAGACCACTAGTGAAAACCACCTACTATCAACATGCCCTTACAAGTTTTCAACCAGTGAGATTATGACCGAGAGTCCAAACCTCGCAACTAAGGAATTGATGGGTCTCGCTCCACATTGTTCGCACAAGTAGTATTGATCGGAGCTAGTAAAAACCACCTAAGTTGAACAAGATCTTGCAAGGTTTGAAAGCGTGATAACATGACCGTCACCTAATACCGTGCGCTCAGGTAGGAATAATCCCAGGCAGTAAAATCAACACGATCTTACAAGATTTCGCAACATGATCTCACAAGCTTTCTAAGAGTGACATTATTACCGAAACTCAAAATATCGAATATCAGGAGTTGAAGGGACGCTCTCCACATCATCCAGACCGCTAGTATTCATCTAGCTAGTAAAAACCACCTACTTTGAAAATAATCTTGCAAGTTTTCAAAGAGTGAGATTATGACGGACAGTGAAAATCTCGGAAATCCGGAATTGATGGGACGCCCCTTAAATCGAGCGCACAAGTAGCACACATCACAGCTAGTAGAAACCAGCTGTTTTTAACGTCCTCCTACAAGCTTTAAAACAGTGAGATTATGATCGAGAGTCAAAATCTCGGATATCTGGAATGGATGGGACGCGCTGCACACCGTACGCACAGGTAGGACTAATCACAGCTAGTGAAATCCACCCACTTTCAACATGATCTTACAAGTCTGAAGAGAGTGAGATTATGACATAGAGTGAAAATCTCGGAAATCAAAAATTAACTGCACGCACTCCACACGTTGCGCTTAAGTATTACTCATCACAGGTAGTAAAAACCGCCTACTTGCAATATGCGCTTACAGGTTTTCAAAGAATGAGATTATTACCGAAAATTAAAACGTGGAAAATCAGGAATTGATTCGTGGCGCTCCACATTGCTCGAACAAGTTGATTTTATCGCAGCTTGTAAAAACCACCTAAGTTGAACAAGATCTTGCAAGGTTTGAAAGCGTGATAACATGACCGTCACCTAATACCGTGCGCACAGGTAGGAATAATCCCAGCAGTAAAATCAACACGATCTTACAAGATTTCGCAACATGATCTTACAAGATTTCTAAGAGTGAGATTATTACCGAAACTCAAAATGTGGAATATCAGCAGTTGATGGGACGCTCTCCACATCATCCACACCACTAGTATTCATCACAGCTATTAAAAATTACCAACCTTGAACATGATCCTGCAAGTTTTCAAAGAGTGAGCTTATGACGGACAGTGAAAATCTCGGAAATCCGGAAGTGATGGACACCCCTTAAATCGTGCGCACAAGTAGCACACATCACAGCTACAAGCTTTTAAATAGTGAGATTATGATCGAGAGTCAAAATCTCGGATATCGGGAATAGATGGGACGCGCTGCACACCGAGCGCACAGGTAGGACTAATCATACGTAGTAAAATCCACCGACTTTCAACAAGTTTTGTTAGAGTGATTTTATCACCGAAAGTCAAAATCTCGGAAATCAGGAGTAGATGTTAACCTCTCCTCACCGTGCGCATTATTAGTACTCTCCTCAGCTAGTAGAAACCCCTACTTTCATCATGTTCTTACAAGTATTCGATGTGTGAGATTGTCATGATGGGACGCGCTCGACATCGTGCGCACAAGTAGCACTCTTAACAGCTAGTAAAGACCACCAACTTTTAACATGTTCTTACAATTTTCAAAAAGTGAGATTATGACCGAGAGTGAAACTCTCGGAAATCCGGAATTCCTTGCACACCGCTTAAATCGTGCGCACAAGTAGCACACCTCACAGCTAGTAACACCCATCTACTTTCAACATGCTCTTACAAGTTTTGAAAATATGAGATTATGCCCGAGTGTCAAAACCTCCCAACTAAGGACTTGATTGGACGATCTCCACATTGTTCGCTCAAGTAGTATTCATCTCAGCACGTAAAAAGCACCGCAATTCAACAAGACCGTGCAAGTTTTCAAAGCTTGATAAGTTGACCTTCAGTCAAAATCTCGGAATCAGCAATGGATAGCACACGCCTCAAACCGTGCGCACAGGTAGCACTAATCATAGCTAGTAAAATCCACCTCCACCATGATCTTACAAGATATCTAAGAGTGATATTATCACTGATGGTCAAAATCTCGGAAATGCGACCCGCTCCACACCATGTGCAGCTAGTAAAAGCCACCTACTTTCAACGTAATCTTGAAAGTTTTCAAAAAGTGAGATTATGACCGACAGTCAAAACTTCGCAAATCCGAATTTGATGGGCCTCCCCTCAAATCTTGCGCACAAGTAGCACACATAACAGCTAGTAAAAAATCCTCTTACAAGCTTTGAAAGAGTGAGATTATGACCGAGAGTCAAAATTTCGGTTATCAGGAATTGATGGCACGTGCTGCAGACCATCCGCACAAGTAGAACTAATCACAGCTACAAAAAACCTCTTACATTTGAAAAGAGTGAGATTATGACATAGTGTCAAAATTAAGCAAATCAGGAATTGAAGCAGTACTAATCATAGCTAGTAAGAAGTAACCTGCTTTAAACACGATCTTAAAAGTTTTCTAACAGTCAGATTATGACGTAGAGTCAAAATCTCGCAAGTCAGGTATTAATGGTAAGCGCTTCTCACCGTGTGCACAAGAAGTATTCATCACAGCTTGTAATAACCAGCTCCTTTCAACATGCTTTTACCACTTTTCGGAGAGTGGGATTAGGACAGAGAGGCAGAATATCGCAAATCAGGAATTAATGGACGCGATGCACATCGTGGGCACAAGTAATAATCATCACAGCTAGTAAAAACCACCTAATTTCAAAATGCTCTTACAAGGTTTTTAAGGTTGAGATCATGAGCGAGAGTAAAAATCTCAAAGATCAGCAATTCATGCAACTCGATCAACACCGCGCGCACAAGAAGTATTCATCACAGCTTTTAAAAACCACCTACTATCTTACAAGTTTTCTAATAGTGAGATTTTGACCGAGAGTTAAATCTCGGAACTCAGGAATTGCTGGGGACGCTATATACCGAGCTCACAAGTAGTACTCATCACAGCCAGTAAAAATCACCAGCTCTCAACTTACTCTTAAAAGGTTAAAAAGTGTGAGATGAAAAGCGAATCTCGGAAATCAGGAATTGGTGGTACGCGGTCCACACCGTGCGCCACAAGTAGTATTCATCACAGTTGTTAGAAACCACCTACTTTCAACATGATATTCCAAGTTTTCAGAGAGTGAGATTACGACCGACAGTCCAAATCTCGGAAAAAAGGAATTGATGGGACGCGACTTACATCGTGCGAAAAAGTAGTAGTCATCACAAGTAGCAAAAACCACTAACATTTACCATGATCTCGCAAATTTTCAAAGAGTTACATTTTGACGGAAAGTGAAAATCTCGCAAATCAGGAGTTGATGGGTTACGCCTCACATCGTACGCACAAGTCGCACTCATCACAGCTAGTAAGAACCACCTACTTTCAACGTCCTCTTACAGCTTTACATAGAGTGAGATTATGACTAAGAGTCAAAATTTCGCAAATCACGAATCGATGGTAAGCTCTCCACACCGCGCGCACAAGTAGTACCTATCAAAGCTAGTAAAACCCTATACTTTCAGCATGCTCTTCCATGTTTCCAAAGAGTGAGATTATGACCGAGAAACAAAATTTCGGAAATAATAAATCGATGGTACGCGCCTTAAAACATACGCAGCAGTAGTACTCTTTACAGCTAGTAAAAAACTACTACTTTAAACATGCTCTTAAAAGTTTGAAAACAGTGAGATTGTGACAAAGAGTCAAAATCTCGGAAATTAACATGTGTCGGGACGCGCTCCCCATCGTTCGCCAACGTAGTACTCATCACACGTAGTAGAAACCATCTATTATCAACATGCTTTTACAAGTTCTCAAAGAGTGAGATTATTACCGGAACTCAAAATCTAGAAAATCAGAAATAGAGAGTTAAAACATCGCAACTAAGGACCTAATGTTACGTGCTCCACATTGTTCGAACAAGTAGTATTCATCTCAGCGAGTATAATCGACCTAAATTCAACAAAACCTTGCAAGTTTTCAAAGCGTGAAAATATGACCGTCAGTCAAAATCTCGGAATAAGGAATGGATGGCACGCGCCTGATACTGTGCGGACACGTTGCACTGATCAGCGCAAGTAAAATCCACTTACCTTCAACTTGCTCTTGCAAGTTTTTAAATAGTGAGGTTATCACGGATAGTCCAAATCCCGGAAATGAGGAAATGATGGGACGCGCTCCACATCGTGCGCACAAGTAGTTCTCTTAACGGCTAGTAGAAACCACCTACTTTCCACATGCTCTTACAAGTTTCAAAAGAGTGAGATTTTGACATAAAATCAAAACGATGGGACCCGCTCCACATCGTGCACACAAGTAGTACGCATCACAGCTAGTGAAAACCACCTAATTTCAACATGCTCTTCCAAGTTTTCAAAGAGTGAGATTATCACCGAGAGTCCAAATCTCGGAAATCAGGAACTGAGGGGACGCGCTCCACATTCTCCGCACTAGTAGTTGTCTTAACGGCTGGGAGAGAACCATCTTCTTTCAACATGCTCTTGCAAGTTTTAAAAGAGTGAGATTATGATCGAGGGTCCAAATGTAGGAATTCAGGAAATGATGGGACACGCTCCACATCGTGCGCACAAGTAGTTAACTTAACAGCTGTTAAAAACCACCTCCTTTCGACATGCTCTTACAACTTTTCAAAGGGTGAGATCAAAACCGAGACTAAAATTTCGGTAATCAGGAATTGATGGTACGAAATCCACAACGTGCAACGTGATTGGTCGTGCTTCACATTGTTTGCACAAGTTGTATTCATCTCAGCTTGTAAAAACCACCTAAATTCAACAAGACCGTTCAAGTTTTCAAAGCGTGATAAGTTAACCGTCTGTCAAAATCACGGAATCAGGCATTGATGTCACGCGCCTTACACAATGCGCACAGGTAGCATTAATCACAGCTAGTAAAATAGACCTACTTTCGACATCGTCTTAAAAGATTTGTAAGAGTGATATTATCACCGAGCATCAAAATCTGCTAAATCAGGAATTGCTGGGAAGCGCTCCACACTATGCGAACAAGTGTACTCATCACAGCTTGTAAAAACCATCTACGTTTAACGTGATCTTGCAAGTTTTTAAAGAGTGAGATTATGACCGACAGTCAAAATATCGGGAACCCGGAATTGATTGTACGCCCCTCAAATCTTGCGCACAACTAACACACATCACAGCTAGAAAAAACCATCTACTTTCAACATGCTCTTACAAGTTTTCAAACAGTGAGATTATTACCGAAACTCAAAACGTCGAAAATCAGGAATTGATGGGACGCACTCCAGTCGTCTGCACGACAATTATTCATAACAGCTAGTAAAACCCACCTATTTTGAACATGGTCTTCGAGGTTTTGCATGAAGTTTTCAATGAAGTTTTTGCATGAAGTTTTCAATCCCAGAGTCAAAATTTCGGAAATCAGGAATTGATGGAACGAGCTCCACGTCATGCGCAGAAGTAGTACTCAACATAGCTAGTAAAATTCACCTACTTAAAAGTATCTCTTATTAGTTTCAAACGAGTGAGACTATGACATAGAGTCAAACCCACCGAAATTAGGAAATGATGAGACGCGGTCAACAACGTGAGCACAAGTAGTACTCATTACAGCTAGTGAAAACCACCTACTTTGAACATCCTCTTACAAGTTTTCAAACAGTGTGATTATGAACAATAGCCAAAATCTCCACAATAGCCAAAGAGCTCCACACGATGTGCAAGGTAGCACTCATCACAGCTAGAAAAAACCACCTACTTTGAACATTCTCTTACAACTTTTCTAAGAATAAGATTAAAACTGATGGTCAAAATCTCGGAAATCAGGAATTGATTGGTCGGGGAGCACATCGTTCCTAAAAGTAGTAGTCATCAGAGGTAGTAAAAACCACCAAGACTCAACAGGCTCTTACAAGTTTTCAAAGAGTGAGATTATCATCGAGAGTCAAAATATGGGAAATCAGGAATTGATTACACCTCCTCCACATAGGTACTGATCACACCTACTGAAAACCAACTACCTTCAACTTGCTCTGAGAACTTTTTCCTAGAGAGAGATTATGACCGAGAGTCAAAATCCCGAAAATCGGAAATTCATGGTAAGCCCTCCACACCGCGCGGACAACTGGTACTCATCACAGCTAGTAGAGTGAGATTATGAACGACATTCAAAATCTCGGAAACCCGGAATTGATGGGACGCATCTCAAATCGTGCGCACAAGTAGCACACATCACAGCTAGTAGACATCACCTATTTTTTACATCCTCTTACAAGCTTTTAAAGAGTGAGATTATCACCCAGAGTCAAAATCTCGGATATCAGGAATGGATGGGACGCGCTCCACACCGTGCGCCCAGGTAGGACTAATCACAGCTAGTAAAACCCACCTACGTTCATCGTGATCTTGCAAGTTTTCAAAGAGTGAGATTATGAGCGACAGTCAAAATCTCGGAAAACCGGAATTGATGGAACTCGTCTCAAATCGTGCGCACAAAAGGCACACATCACAGCTAGTAGACATCACCTATTTTTAACCTCCTCTTACAAGCTTTCAAAGAGTGAGATTATGACCGAGAATCAAAATCTTGGGTATCAGGAATTGATGATACGCGCTCCAGGCCGTGCGAACAATTAGAACTCATTACAGCTAGAAAAAAACAGCTATGTTCAACATGTCCTTACAAGATTGAAAAGAGTGAGATTATAACGGAGAGTCAACCTTTGGAAATCAGGAATTAATGGGACGCGTTTCACACCGTGCAAACAAGTAGTACTCATCACAGCTATTAAAAAGTAACCTGCTTTAAACACGATCTTAAAAGTTTTCTAAGAAGGAGATTAGGACCGAGAGGCAAATTTTCGCAAATCAGGAATTAATGAGACGCGATCCACATCGCGCACACAAGTAATATTGATCACAGCTACTAAAGCCCACCTACTTTCAACATGATCTTGCAAGTTTTTAGAGTGAGATTAACACCGACCCTCAAAATCTCGGAAATCCATAAATGATGGGACGTGCTCTACATCGCGCGTACAAGTAGTACTCATTATAGCTAGTAAAATCCGCCAAGTTTCAACATGCTGTTACAAGTTTTCAAAGAGTGAGATTATCACACAGATTGAAAATCTCTGAAAGCCAGAATTGATGGTAAGCGCTCCAACCCGTGTGCAGAAGTAGTACACATCACAGCTAGGAAAAACCACCTACTTTGAACATTCATTTACAAGTTTTAAATGAATGAGATTATGACTGAGAGTCAAAATCTCGGAAATCAGGAATCGATTGGTCGGGGAGCACATCGTTCGCACAAGTAGTATTCACCACAGGTAGAAAAAACAGCCAGCATACTCTTACAGGTTTTTAAAGAGTGAAATTGTCCTCGAGAGTCGAAATCTCGAAAATAAGAAATTGATTGGACTTCCTGCACAGCGTGAGCACAAAGAAGTACTCATCACAAGTACTTAAGACCACCTACTTTGAATTTGCTGTTAGAAGTTTTCCAAGAGTGAGATTATGACTGAGAGTCAATATTTCGGAAATTGGAAATTCATTGAAATTCATTGGAAATTCATCACAGCTAGTGGAAGCCACCAATTTTTAACATGCTGTTACAAGTTTTCAAAGAGTGAGATTATTAACGAGACTAAATATCTCGTAAATCTGGAATTAATGGCACGCGCTCCTCACCGTCAGCTTAAATAGTACGCATCACAGCTAGTCAAAACCACCTTCTTTCAACATTCTCTTACAAGTTTTTTAAGAGTGAGATTATGGCCGAGAGTTAAAAGCTCGCAAATCAGGTATTGATGGGACGTGGTCCACATTGTTTCCACAAGTAGTATGGATCACAGCTAATGAAAACCACCTATTTTCAACATGCTCTTACAAATCTTCAAAGGGTGAGATCAAAAGCCAGAGTAAAAATGTCGGTAATCAGGAATTTATGGCAAGCACTCCAAAGCGTCCGCACAAGTAGTACTCACGACAGCTAGAGAAAACAACCTACTTTCAACATGTTCTTACAAGTTTTCAAAAATTGAGATTATGACCGAGAGTCAAAATCTCGGAAATCACGATTTGACGGGACGTCCTGCACATTGTTCACACAAGTAGTATTCAAAGAGTGAGATCATGACCGAGATTCAAAATGTCTGAAATTCGGAAGTGATGGTAAGCTTTCCACAGCGTCTGCACAAGTAGAACTCAGTAAAGATAGTGATAACCAGCTACTTTGAACCTGCTCTTACAAGTTTTCAAAGAGTGAGATTATGACCGAGTGCGAAAACCTCGCAACGAACGACGGGATGGGAGGCGTTACACATTGTTCGCACAAGTAGTCAAGTAGTCACAGGTAGTAAACACCACCTTGATTGAACATGCTCTTACAAGTTTTCAAAGAGTGAGATTATCATCGAGAGTCAAAATCTTTAAAATCAGGAATTCATTAGACCTCCAACAGATCGTGAGAACAAGAAGTACCTTTCACAGCTATTGAAATCCACCTACTTTCACCTTGTTCTTACAAGTTTTCAAAGAGTGAGAGTATGACCGAGATTCAAAATCTCTGGAATTCGGAAGTGATGGTAAGCTTTCCACAGCGTGCACACAGGTAGTACTCAGTAAAGATTGTGATAACCACCTACTTTGAACATGCTCTTACAAGTTTTCAAAGAGTGAGATTATGACCGAGAGCCAAAACCTCGCAATGAAGGACTTGATGGGACGCGCTACACATTGTTGAGTTTATGACGGACAGTCAAAATTTCCAGTACTAAACACAGCTAGTCAAAACCACCTAATTTGAACGTGATCTTTCAAGTTTTCAAACAATGAGATTTAAGACCGACAGTCAAAATCTCGCAAATCATGAATTGGTGTGAGGCGCTACATATCGCGTGCACAAGTAGCAATCATCAGGGCTAGGAAAATCCACCTACTTTCGTAATCCTCTTACAAGTTTTCTAAGTGTGAGATAATAACCGACAGCCTAAATTTCGGAAATCAGAAATCGATGGTAAGTCCTCCACACCATGCGCAAAAGTAGTACTCATTACAGCTACTAAAAATCAACTACTTTGAACATGCTCTTGGAAGTTTGCAAAGAGTGAGATCATCACCGAGAGTCCAAATCTCGGAAATCAGGAAATGATGGGACGCGCTCCTCATCCTGCGCACAAGTAGTACTCATGACAGCGAGTAAAAACCACTTACTTTGAACATGCTATTACAACATTTCAGACAGTCTTATTATGAACGACCGTGAAAATCTCGGAAATCATGAACTAATGGCACGCGCTCCACATCGTGGTTAGAAGTAGCACTCATCACGGCTTGTCGAAGCCACCTACTTTGGAAGTCCTCTTACAAGTTTTTAAAGGGTGAGATTATCACCTAGAATCAAAATCTCGGAAATCCGGAATTGATGGTAAACCCTCCACACCGTGCACTCATCACAGCTAGTAAATCCACCAACTTTCAATATGATGTTGCAAGTTTCCAGAGTGAGATTATGACCGACATTAAAAATGTCATAAATACGGAATTGATGGACATCTCTCCAATAGTGCGAATAAGTAGCGGACTTCACAGCTAGTAGGAACCACCCACTTTGAACATGATCTTTCAAGTTTTCAAAGAGTGAGATTATGACCGACAGTCAAACTGTCAACTTAGGAAATGATGGGACCCGCACCACATCGTGCGCACAAGTAGTACTCATGAAAGGTAGTACAAGCGACCTACTTAGGAGATCCTCTTAATAGTTTTCAAAGAGTGAGATAATCACGGAGAGTCAAAATCTCGGAAATCAAAAATTGATGGTTAGCTCTCAGCAAAAGTAGCACTTCACCAAAGCTATTTAAAACCACCCTCTTTCAACATCTTCTTACAAGTTTTCTAAAAGTGAGATAATGACAGAGAGTCAAAATCTCTGAAATCTGGAGTTAATGGTAAGCGTTCCACAGCGTCCGCACAAGTAGCAATCATCACAGCTATTGCAAACCACCTACTTTACTTATGCTTTTACAACTTTTCCAAACGTGAGATTATGACTGGGAGTCAAAACCTCAACACTAAGGTCTTGATGGGACGCGCCCCACATTGTTCCCACAAGTAGTATTCATCCCAGCTACTAAAAACCACCTAAATTTAACAACACCTCGAAAGTTTTCAATTCGAGATAATATGACCGACAGTCAAAATCTCGGAAATCCGGAATTGATGGCACGCCCCTCAAATCTTCTGCAAAAGTAGCACGCGTCACAGGTAGTAGAAACCACCTACCTTTAACATACTCTTAAAAGCTTTAAAAGAGTGAGATGATGCCCGAGTGTCAAAATCTCGGATATGAGGAATTGATGGGACGCGCTCCAGACCGTCCGCACAAGAACAACTCTTCACAGCAAGAAAAAAACACCTATTTTATAAACGTCCTTACAAGTTTGAAAAGAGTGAGATTATGACCGAGAGTCAAAATTTGGCAAATCAGAAATTGATGGGACGCGTTTCGCACCTTGCACAGAAGTAGTGCTCATCACAGCTAGTAAATAGTAGCCTGCTTTCAACACGATCTTAAAGGTTTTCCAAGTATGAGATTATGACCGACAGTCAAAATCTCGCAAATCACGTATTGATGGCAAGCGCTTCTCAGCGTGTGCACAAGAAGTACTCATTACAGCTGGTAAAAACCACTTACTTCCAACATGCGCTTACAACTTTTGAAAGAGTGAACCGAAACTCAAAACGTCGAAAATCAGGAATTGATGGGACGCGCTCCACATCGTCTGCAGGACTAGTATTCGTCACAGCTAGTAAAAACCACCTATGTTGAACATGATCTTGTACGTTTTTAAACAGTGAGATTATGACCGACAGTCAAAATCTCGGAAATCATGAATTGATTGTACGCGCTCCACATCGTGGGCACAAGTAGCACTAAGCACGGCTAGTTTCGAAATGCTATTAAAACTTTTTAAAGAGCGTGATCGTCACCGAAAGTCAAAATCTCAGAAATCAGGAATTGATGGTAAGCTCTCCACACCGTGCACAATAGTAGTAGTCACAACAGCTAGTAAATACAACCTACTTTTAACATGCTCTTAGAAGTTTTTAAAGAGTGAGATTATGACCGAGAGTCCAAACCTCGCAACTAAGGATTTGATCGGTGTCAATCTACTTTTTTCGCACAAGTAGTATTCATCTCAGCTAGTAAACACCACCTAAATTTAAGAAGACCTTGCAAGTTTTGAAAGCGTGGTAACATGACCGTACGTCAAAATCTCGGAAAACGGAATGGATGGCACGCACCTCTTAACTTGCGCACAGATAGGACTCATCACAGCTAGTAAAACCCTCTGACTTTCAACAAATCTCACAAGATTTCTAAGAGTGATGTTATCACCGACAGTCAAAACCTCGGAAATCCGGAATTTATGGGACGCCCCTCAACTCGTGCGTAGAAGTAGCACACTATCACAGCTAGTAAAAACCACTTACATTCAACATGCTCTTACATGTTTTCAAAGACTGAGATTATTAAAGAAACTCAAAACGTCGAAAATCAGGAATTGATGGGAGGCGCTACATAGTTTGGGCGACTAGTATTTATCACAGCTAGTGAGGACTACCTATTTTGAACATGATCTTGCAAGTTTTCAAAGAGTTAGATCAAAATCTCTGAAATCCAATATTGATGGTAAGTGCTCCACAGCTTCTGCAGAAGTGGTACACGTCAAAGCTAGTAAAAACCAAGGTTTCAAAGAATTAGATTATGACTGGGAATTGTCGTGGAGCACATCGTTCGCTCAAGTAGTATCAACACAGGTAGTAAAGACCACCTACATTCAACATGCTCTTACATGTTTTCAGAGAGTGAGATTATGACCGAGAGTCAAAAAGACGGGAATCAGCAATTGATGGTAAGCTCTTCACTCCGTGCACACAACTGGTACTCATGACAGCTAGTCAAACCGCTAAATTTCAACATGATCTTGCAAGTTATCAAAGAGTCACATAATGACCGAGAGTCTAATTCTAGTAAATCAGAAATTAATGGCAAGCGGTGCGCACCGTACGACCTAGTAGTACTCATCATAGCTAGTAAAAGCAACCTACTTTCAACATGCTATTACAAGTTTTCAAAGAGTGAGATTATTACCAAAACTGAAAATGGGGAATATACGAATTGATTCGATGCGCACGAGTAGCATTCATCCCAGCTAGTAAAAACCACTTACTTTCAACGTGCTCTTTCAAATATTGAAACGGAGAGATCAAAAGCGAGAGTAAAAATTTCAGGAATTGATGATAAGCTATCTACTCCGTGCGCCCAAGTAGTACTCATTACAGCTAGTCAAAACCAGCTATTTTCAATGCGGTCTTGCAAGTTCACAAATGTATGGTACGCGCTCCACACCGTGCGCAACAACATGATCTTGCAAGTTTTCAAAGAGTGAGATAACGATCGACTATCAAAATCTTGGACATCAGTAATTGATGGGACGCATCTCACATCGTGCGCAAAAGTAGTACTCTTAAAAGCTAGTAAAAAGCACCTACTTTCAACAATACTCTTAAAGGTTTGAAAAGGGTGACATTACGACCGAGAGTCAAAATCTCGGAAATCAGGAAATGATGGGAAGCGCTCCACATCGTGCGCGCAAGTGGTACTCTTAACAACTAGTAAAAACCACCTACTTAAAAATATCTCTTATTAGTTTCAAAAGAGTGAGACTATGACATAGAGTCAAAACCACCGAAATTAGGAAATGATGGGAAGCGCTCAACAACGTGTGCACAAGTAGAACACATCCAGCTACTGAAAACCACCTTCTTTGAACATACTCTTACAAGTTTTCAAACAGTATGATTATGAAGAATAGTCAAGATCTCACAAATCAACGATTGATGGTAAGCGCTCCACACCCACTGCAGAGGTAGTACTCATCACAGCTTGAAAAAACCACCTACTTTGAACATTCTCTTACAACTTTTCCAAGAATAAGATTATAACTGATGGTCAAAATCTCGGAAATCAGGAATTGGTTGGTCGGGAAGCAGATCGTTGGTAAAAGTAGTAGTCATCAGAGGTAGTAAAATCACCTAGATTGAAAAGGCTCTTACAAGCTTTAAAAGAGTGAGATTATCATTGAGAGTGAAAATCTGGGAAATGAGGAATTGATTAGACCTCCTCGACACAGGTACTCATTACAGCTACTAAAAACGCTAGTTCTACCACTAGAACTCATAACAGGTAGTAAAAATCACCAACTTTTAACATGCTCTTACAAGTTTTCAAAGCGCGAGATTTCCACCAAGACTCAAAATGTGGACAATCAGGAATTGATGGGACGCGCTCCACATCTTCCGTTCGAATACCATTCAACACAGCTAGTGAAAACCACCTAATTTGAACATGATCGTTCAAGTTTTCAAAGAGTGAGATTATGAGCGCAAGTCAAAATCTCGGAACTCATGAATTGATGGTACGCGCTCCACATTGTGCGCACAAGTAGCACTCATCACGGCTAGTAAAAGCAACCAACTTTCGAAATCCTCTTAATAGTTCTCCAAGAGTAAGATCATCACCTGGGAGATCAGGAATTGATGGTAAGCTCTCCACACCGTGTGCATAGGTAGTACTCACCACAGCTAGTAAAAACAACCTACTTTCAACATGCTCTTAGAAGTTTTTAAAGAGTGAGATTATGACCGAGAGTCGAAACCTCGCGACTAAGGAATTGATGGGTCTCGCTTCACATTGTTCGCACAAGTAGTATTCATCTCAGCTAGTGAAGACCACCTAAATTCAACAAGACCTTGCGAGTTTTGAAAGCGTGGTAACATCACCGTCAGTAAAAATGTCGGAAAATTGAATGGATGGCACGGACCTCATACCGTGCGCACAAGTAGGACCGATCACAGCTAGTAAAATCAACAAGATCTTACTAGATTTCTCAACATGATCTTACAAGATTTCTAAGAGTGAGATTATTACCAGAACTCAAAATGTCGAAAATCAGGCGTTGATGGGAGGCGCTCCACACCGTGCACCCTGATAGGACTAATCGCAGCTAGTGAAAACCACCTACGTTCATCGTGATCTTGAAGGCTTTCAAAGAGTGAGATTATGAACGACATTCAAAATCTCGGAAAACCGGAATTGATGGAAAGCGTCTCAAATCGTGCGCACATGTAGCAAACAACACAGCTAGTAGACATCACTTTTTCTTAACATTCTCTTACAAGATTTCAAAGACTAAAATTATGACCGAGAATCAAAATCTCGGATATCAGGAATTGATGATACTCGCTCCAGACCGTGCGAACAAGTAGAACTCATCACAGCTAGAAAAAACCACCTACATTCAATATGTCCTTTACAAAGAGTGAGATTATTACCAAAACTCAAAACTTCGAAAATCAGGAATTGATGGAATGCACTCCACACCATGCGCAGAACTAGTACTCAAAATAGCTAGAGTGAAATTTTCACCGAGAGTCAAAACCTCGTAAATCAGTAGTTAATAGTACGCGCTCCTCACCGTGAGGTCAAATAGATCTCATGAGAGCTAGTAAAAACCACCTACTTTCCACATGCTCTTACAAGTTTTTTGAGTGAGATTGTGGCCTAGAGTTAAAATGTGGCAAATCAGGTGTTTATGGGACGTGCTCCACATTGTTTCACTAAGTAGTGTTTATCACAGCTAGTAAAACAACCTAATTTCAACATGCCCTTACAAGTTTTTTGAGTGAGATTATGGCCGAGAGTTAAAATCTGGCAAATCAGGTATTTATGGGACGTGCTCCACATTGTTTCTCCAAGTAGTGTTCACCACAGCTAGTAAAACCACCTAATTTCAACATGACGTTGCAAGTTCTCAAAGAGTGATATTATGACGGACAGACAAAATGTTAGAAATCAGGACTTGGTAGTGCGCGCTCCAGATCGTGCGCACAACTACGACCCATCACAGCTAGTAAAACCACCTAACTTAAATAAATTTCTTGCAAGACTAAGAGTCAAAATCTGGTAAATCAGGAATTCGTGGCAAAAGTAGTACTCATCACAGGTAGTAAAATGCACTTACGTTAAACACGCTCGTACAAGTTGTCAAAGAGTGAGATTACGACCGAGAGTCAAAAAGTCGGGAGTCAGGAATTGATGGTAAGCTCTTCACTCCGTGCACACAACCGGTACTCATCACACCTAGTAAAACCGCTTAATTTCAACACGAAATTCAACAAGTTATCAAACAGTAACATTATGATCGAGAGTCAAATTCTAGTAAATCAGGAATTAATGGTAAGCGGTCAACACCGTGCGACCTAGTAAAAACAACCTACTTTCAACATGCTATTACAAGTTTTCAAAGAGTGAGATTATTACCAAAACTGAAAATAGCGAAACTCAGGAATTGATTGGATCCGCTCTACATCGTCCGCACGACTAGTATTCATCCCAGCTAGTAAAAACCACCTACTTTCAACGTGCTCTTTCAAATATTGAAAGGGTCAGATCAAAAGCGAGAGAAAAAATTTCAGGAATTTATGATAAGCTATCCACTCCGGTGCGCCCAAGTAGTACTCTTAAAAGCTAGTTAAAATTACCTACTTTCAACGCGGTCTTAAAGGTTTGAAAAGGGTGACATTATGACCGAGAGTCAAAATCTCGGAAATTAGGAAATGATGGGACGCGCTCCACATCGTGCGCACAAGTAGTATCAATGACAGCTACGAAAATTTACCTGCGTTGAACATGATTTTGCAGCTTTTCAAAGAGTGAAATTATGATACACATCGTCTGAAAAAGTACTCCTCATTACCATGATTTCAAAGAGTTATATTATGTCCCAAAGTGAAAATCTCGGAAATTAGGAATTGATGGATCGCGCATCACATCGTGCACACAAGTCGCACTCATCACAGCTAGGTACAAACCACCTACTTTCAACATGCTCTTGCAGGCTTACAAAGGGTGAAGTTATGAGTGAGAATCAAAATCTCCCAAATTAGGAATCGATGGTAAGCTCCCCACGCCGTGCGTAAAAGTAGTAGTCATCACAGCTAGTAAAAACCAGCAACTTTTAACATGACCTTACAAGTTTTCAAACAGCGAGATTAGCACCGAGACTCAAACTGTCGAAAACCACACATTAATGGGAAGCACTTCATATCGTCCGCTCGACCAATATTGCTAAAAAGTAGCACACATCACAGCTAGTAGAAACCACCCACTTTGAAAGTGATTTTTCAAGTTTTCAAACAGTGAGATTATGACCGACAGTCAAAATGTCCGAAATTAGAAAAGGATAAGACGCGCTCCATATCGTGCCCACAAGTAGTATTCATCACAGCTAGTAAAAGCGACGTACCTACGAGATCCTCCTAATAGTTTTCAAAGAGTGAGATAATCACCGAGAGTCAAAATCTCAGAAATTGATGTCAGAAAAAGTCAGAAATTGATGGTCAGCTCTCAGCAAAAGTAGTAATCACCACAGCTAGTAACAACCACCTAATTTCAACATATTCTTACAAGTTTTCAAAAAGTAAGATAATGAGCGATAATGAGTCAAAATCTCTGAAATCCGGAGTTAATGGTAAGCGTTCCACAGCGTGGGCACAAGTAGCACTAATCACAGCTATTAAAAACCACCTACTTTACACCTGCTCTTACAACTTTTCAAAATGTGAGATTAAGACCGAGTGCACAAGTAGCACTCATCGACACCAAAAACTTAATGGGACGTGCTCCACATTGTTCGCAAAAGTAGTATTCATCCCAGCAAGTAAAAACACCTAACTTCAACAACACTTTGCAAGTTTTCAATTCGTGATAATATGAGCGACAGTCAAAATCTCGGAAATCCGGAAGTGATGGCACGCTCCTCAAATCATGTGCACAAGTAGCATAGATCACAGCTAGTAGAAAACACCTACCGTTATCGTCCTCTTACAAGCTTCCAAAGACTAAGATTATGACCGAGTGTGAAAATCTCGGATATCAGGAATTGATGGGACGCTTTCCAATTCGTGCGCACAGGTACAACTCATCACAGCTAGAAAAAAAAACCTTTATTCAACATGTCCTTACAAGTTTGAAAAGAGTGAGATTATGACCGAGAGTCATAATTTGGCAAATCAGGAATAGATGGGACGCGTTTGACACAGTGCAGACAAATAGTACTCATCAAAGCTACTAAAAAGTAACCTGCTTTCAACACGATCTAAAAAGTTCTCCAAGTTTGAGATTCTGACCGACAGTCAAAATCTCGCAAATCAGGTATTGATGGCAAGCGCTTCTCACCTGCGCACAAGTAGTACTCATCACAGCTAGTAAAAACCACTTACTTTCAAAATGCTCTTACAAGGTTTTAAAGAGACAGACTATTACCGAAAGTAAAAATCTCAAGAAATCAGGAATTGATGGACGCGCTCCACATCGTCCACACGACTAGTATTCATCACAGCTAGTAAAAAACCACACACTTGGAACATGGTCTTGCAAGTTTTTAAACAGTGAGATTATGAGCGACTGTCAAAATCTCGGAAATCAGGAATTGATTGTAAGCTCTCCACATCGTGCAAACAAGTAGTACTTACCACAGCTAGTAAACACAACCAACTTTCAACATGTTCTTACAAGTTTTCAAAGGTCAGATTAAGAGTGAGAGTCAAAATGTCTGAGATCAGGAATTGATGGTAAGCGTGCCACTTCGTGCGCATACGTACAAATCATCCCAGCTAGTGAAAACCACCTACTATCAACATGCTCTTACAATTTTTTAAGGATTGAGATTATGACCGATAGTCCAAACCTCGCAACTAAGGAATTGATGAATCTCGCTCCACATTGTTCGCACAAGTAGTATTGATAAGAGCTAGTAAAAACCACCTAAATTCAACAAGATCTTCCTAGGTTTGAAAGCGCGATAACATGACCGTCACCTCATACCGTTCGCAAGGGTAGGAGCAATCATAGCTAGTAAAATCAACACTATCTTACAAGCTTTCTAAGAGTGACATTATTACCGAAACTCAAAATGTCGAATATCAGGAGTTGATGGGACGCTCTCCACATCATCCAGACCACTAGTATTCATCTAGCTAGTAAAAACCACCTACTTTGAAAATAATCTTGCAAGTTTTCAAAGAGTGAGATTATGACGTCAGTGAAAATCTCGGAAATCCGGAATTCATGGGACGCCCCTTAAATCGTGCGCACAAGTAGCACACATTACAGCTAGTAGAAACCAGCTATTTTTAACGTCCTCCTACAAGCTTTAAAACAGTGAGATTATGATCGAGAGTCAAAATCTCGGATATCTGGAAGGGATGGGACGCGCTGCACACCGTACGCACAGGTAGGACTAATCACAGCTAGTGAAATCCACCCACTTTCAACATGATCTTACAAGTCTGAAGAGAGTGAGATTATGACATACCTTGCGCTTAAGTATTACTCATCACAGGTAGTAAAAACCGCCTACTTGCAACATGCGCTTACAGGTTTTCAAAGAGTGAGATTATTACCGAAAATTAAAACGTGGAAAATCAGGAATTGATTCGTGGCGCTCCACATTGTTCGAACAAGTTGTATTCATTGCAGCTTGTAAGAACCCCCTAAATTCAACAAGACTTTCCAAGTTTTCAATGCGTGATAACTTGACCTTCAGTCAAAATCTCGCAATATGGAATGGATAGCACGCGCCTCAAACCGTGCGCAAGGGTAGCACTAATCATAGCTAGTAAAATCCACCTACTTCCAACATGATCTTACATCATATCTAAGAGTGATATTATCACTGATGCTCAAAGTCTCGGAAATCAGGAATTGATGTGACCCGCTCCACACCATGTGCAAAAGTATTACTCATCACAGCTAGTAAACGTCACCTACTTTTAACGTGATCTTGCAAGTTATCAAAGAGTGAGATTATGACCGACAGTCAAAACTTCGAAAATCCGGAATTGATGCGATGCCCCTCAAATCTTGCGCACTAGTAGCACACATAACAGCTAGTAGAAAAATCCTCACACAAGGTTTGAAAGAGTGAGATTATGACCGAGAGTCAAAATCTCGGATAATAGCAATTGATGTCACGCGCTGCAGACCATGCGCACAAGTGGAACTCATCACAACTAGAAAAAAACACCTACTCATCACAGGTAATAAAACCCGCCTATGTTGAACATGCTCGTACAAGTTTTCAAAGAGTGAGATTATGACCGAGAGTCAAAAAGTCGGGAATCAGGAATTTATTGTAAGCTCTTAAATCCGTGCACACAACTGGCACTCATCACAGCTAGTAAAACCGCTTAATTTCAACATGATGTTGCAAGTTATCAAAGAGTCACATTATGACCGAGAGTCAAATTCTAGTAAATCAGGAATTAATGGTAAGCGGTCCACACCGTGCGATCTAGTAGAACTCACCACAGCTGGTAAAAAGCACTTACTTTCAAAATACTGTTACAAGATTTTAAGGAGACAGAGTATTACCGAAAGTCAAAAAGTCGAAAATCAGGAATTGATGGGACAAGCTCCACATCGTCCGCACGACTAGTATTTACCACAGCTAGTAAAAACCACCAACTTTCAACATGTTCTTACAAGGTATCAAAAGGTGAGATTATGACTGAGAGTCAAAATGTCTGAGATCAGGAATTGATGGTAAGCGTGCCACTTTGTGCGCATACGTACAAATCATCCCAGCTAGTGAAAACCACCTACTATCAACATGCTCTTACAAGTTTTCAAGGAGTGAGATTATGACCGATAGTCCAAACCTCGCAACTAAGGAATTGATGGGTCTCGCTCCACATTGTTCGCACAAGTAGTATTGATCGGAGCTAGTAAAACCACCTAAGTTGAACAAGATCTTGCAAGGTTTGAAAGCGTGATAACATGACCGTCACCTAATACCGTGCGCACAGGTAGGAATAATCACAGCTAGTAAAATCAACACGATCTTACAAGATTTCGCAACATGATCTTACAAGATTTCTAAGAGTGAGATTATTACCGAAACTCAAAATGTGGAAGATCAGCAGTTGATGGGACGCTCTCCACATCATCCACACCACTAGTATTCATCACAGCTATTAAAAATTACCTACTTTGAACATGATCTTGCAAGTTTTCAAAGAGTGAGCTTATGACGGACAGTGGAAATCTCGGAAATCCGGAAGTGATGGACACCCCTTAAATCGTGCGCACAAGTAGCACACATCACAGCTACAAGCTTTTAAATAGTGAGATTATGATCGAGAGTCAAAATCTCGGATATCGGGAATAGATGGGACGCGCTTCACACCGAGCGCACAGGTAGGACTAATCATAGCTAGTAAAATCCACCGACTTTCAACATGATCCTACAAGTTTTCTTAGAGTGATTTTATCACCGAAAGTCAAAATCTCGGAAATCAGGAGTAGATGTTAACCTCTCCTCACCGTGCGCATTATTAGTACTCTCCTCAGCTAGTAGAAACCCCCTACTTTCATCATGTTCTTACAAGTATTCGATGAGTGAGATTGTCACCGAGACTAAAAATCTCGGAAATCAGGAAATGATGGGACGTGCTTGACATTGTGCGCACAAGTAGCACTCTTAACAGCTAGTAAAGACCACCAACTTTTAACATGTTCTTACAATTTTCAAAACGTGGATTATGACGGAGAGTGAAAATCTCGGAAATCCGGAATTCCTTGCACACCGCTTAAATCGTGCGCACAAGTAGCACACCTCACAGCTAGTAACACCCATCTACTTTCAACATGCTCTTACAAGTTTTGAAAATATGAGATTATGACCGAGTGTCAAAACCTCCCAACTAAGGACTTGATTGGACGATCTCCACATTGTTCGCTCAAGTAGTATTCATCTCAGCACGTAAAAAGCACCGCAATTCAACAAGACCGTGCAAGTTTTCAAAGCTTGATAAGTTGACCTTCAGTCAAAATCTCGGAATCAGCAATGGATAGCACACGCCTCAAACCGTGCGCACAGGTAGCACTAATCGTAGCTAGTAAAATTCACCTCCATCATGATCTTACAAGATATCTTAGAGAGATATTATCACTGATGGTCAAAATCTCGGAAATTCGACCCGCTCCACACCATGTGCACAAGTAGTACTCATCACAGCTAGTAAAAGCCACCTACTTTCAACGTAATCTTGAAAGTTTTCAAAAAGTGAGATTATGAACGACAGTCAAAACTTCGCAAATCCGAATTTGATGGGACTCCCCTCAAATCTTGCGCACAAGTAGCACACATAACAGTTAGTAGAAAAATCCTCTTACAAGCTTTGAAAGAGTGAGATTATGACCGAGAGTCAAAATTTCGGTTATCAGGAATTGATGGCACGTGCTGCAGACCATCCGCACAAGTAGAACTCATCACAGCTACAAAAAACCTCCTACATTCAACATGTCCTTAGAAATTTGAAAAGAGTAAGATTATGACATAGTGTCAAAATTAAGCAAATCAGGAATTGAAGCAGTACTAATCATAGCTATTAAGAAGTAACCTGCTTTAAACACGATCTTAAAAGTTTTCTAACAGTGAGATTATGACGTAGAGTAAAAATCTCGCAAGTCAGGTATTAATGGTAAGCGCTTCTCACCGTGTGCACAAGAAGTATTCATCACAGCTTGTAATAACCAGCTCCTTTCAACATGCTTTTAACACTTTTCAGAGAGTGGGATTAGGACAGAGAGGCAGAATATCGCAAATCAGGAATTAATGGCACGCGATGCACATCGTGGGCACAAGTAATAATCATCACAGCTAGTAAAAACCACCTACTTTCAAAATGCTCTTACAAGGTTTTTAAGGTTGAGATCATGAGCGAGAGTAAAAATCTCAAAGATCAGCAATTCATGCAACTCGATCAACACCGCGCGCACAAGAAGTATTCATCACAGCTTTTAAAAACCACCTACTATCTTACAAGTTTTCTAATAGTGAGATTTTGACCGAGAGTTAAAATCTCGGAACTCAGGAATTGCTGGGGGACGCTATATACCGAGCTCACAAGTAGTACTCATCACAGCCAGTAAAAATCACCAGCTCTCAACTTCTCTTACAAGGTTAAAAAGTGTGAGATGAAGAGCGAATCTCGGAAATCAGTAATTGGTGGTGCGCGGTCCACACCGTGCGCCACAAGTAGTATTCATCACAGTTGTTAGAAACCACCTACTTTCAACATGATATTCCAAGTTTTCAAAGACTGAGATTATGACCGACAGTCCAAATCTCGGAAAAAAGGAATTGATGGGACGCGCCTTACATCGAGCGAAAAAGTAGTAGTCATCAGAAGTAGTAAAAACCACTAACATTTAGCATGATCTCGCAAATTTTCAAAGAGTTACATTTTGACGGAAAGTGAAAATCTCGCAAATCAGGAGTTGATGGGTCGCGCGTGACATCGTACGCACAAGTCGCACTCATCACAGCTAGTAAGAACCACCTACTTTCAACGTCCTCTTACAGCTTTACAAAGAGTGAGATTATGACCGAGTCAAAATTTCTCAAATCACGAATCGATGGTAAGCTCTCCACACCGTGCGCACAAGTAGTAGTTATCACAGCTAGTAAAACCCTATACTTTCAGCATGCTCTTCCATGTTTCCAAAGAGTGAGATTATGACCGAGAAAAAAAATCTCGGAAATCATGAATCGATGGTACGCGCCTTAAAACGTACGCAGTAGTAGTACTCTTTACAGCTAGTAAAAAACTACTACTTTAAACATGCTCTTGAAAGTTTGAAAACAGTGAGATTGTGACAAAGAGTCAAAATCTCGGAAATTAACATGTGTCGGGACGCGCTCCCCATCGTTCGCCAACGTAGTACTCATCACACGTAGTAGAAACCATCTATTATCAACATGCTTTTACAAGTTCTCAAAGAGTGAGATTATTACCGGAAATCAGAAATAGAGAGTTAAAACATCGCAACTAAGGACCTAATGTTACGTGCTCCACATTGTTCGAACAAGTAGTATTCATCTCAGCGAGTATAATCGACCTCAATTCAACAAAACCTTGCAAGTTTTCAAAGCGTGAAAATATGACCGTCAGTCAAAATCTCGGAATAAGGAATGGATGGCACGCGCCTGATACTGTGCGGACACGTAGCACTGATCAGCGCAAGTAAAATCCACTTACCTTCAACTTGCTCTTGCAAGTTTTTAAATAGTGAGGTTATCACGGATAGTCCAAATCCCGGAAATGAGGAAATGATGGGACGCGCTCCACATCGTGCGCACAGGTAGTTCTCTTAACGGCTAGTAGAAACCATCTACTTTCCACATGCTCTTACAAGTTTCAAAAGAGTGAAATTTTGACATAAAATCAAAACGATGGGACGCGCTCCACATCGTGCACACAAGTAGTACGCATCACAGCTAGTGAAAACCACCTAATTTCAACATGCTCTTCCAAGTTTTCAAAGAGTGAGATTATCACCGAGAGTCCAAATCTCGGAAATCAGGAACTGAGGGGAAGCGCTCCACATTCTCCGCACTAGTAGTTGTCTTAACGGCTGGCAGAAAACCATCTGCTTTCAACATGCTCTTGCAAGTTTCAAAGGTGAGATTATGATCGAGGGTCCAAATGTAGGAATTCAGGAAATGATGGGACACGCTCCACATCGTCCGCACAAGTAGTACACTTAACAGCTGTTAAAAACCACCTCCTTTCTACATGCTCTTACAACTATTCAAAGGGTGAGATCAAAACCGAGAGTAAAATTTCGGTAATCAGGTATTGATGGTACGCAATCCACAACGTTCAACGTGATTGGTCGTGCTCCACATTGTTTGCCCAAGTTGTATTCATCTCAGCTTGCAAAAACCACCTAAATTCAACAAGACCGTTGAAGTTTTCAAAGCGTGATAAGTTAACCGTCTGTCAAAATCACGGAATCAGGAATTGATTTCACGCGCCTTACACAGTGCGCACAGGTAGCACTAATCACAGCTAGTAAAATAGACCTTTTTTCGACATCGTGTTAAAAGATTTGTAAGAGTGATATTATCACCGAGCGTCAAAATCTGCTAAATCAGAAATTGCTGGGAAGCACTCCACACTATGCGAACAAGTAGTACTCATCACATCTTGTAAAAACCATCTACGTTTAACGTGATCTTGCAATTTTTTAAAGAGTGAGATTATGACCGACAGTCAAAATCTTGCGCACATCTAACACACATCACAGCTAGAAAAAACCATCTACTTTCAACATGCCCTTACAAGTTTTCAAACAGTGAGATTATTACCGAAACTCAAAACGTCGAAAATCAGGAATTGATGGGACGCACTCCTAATCGTCTGCACGACAATTATTCATAACAGCTAGTAAAACCCACCCATTTTGAACATGGTCTTTGAGGTTTTGGATGAAGTTTTCAATGGAGTTTTTGCATGAAGTTTTCAATCCCAGAGTCAAAATTTCGGAAATCAGGAATTGATGGGACGAGCTCCACGTCATGCGCAGAAGTAGTACTCAACATAGCTAGTAAAATTCACCTACTTAAAAGTATCTCTTATTAGTTTCAAACGAGTGAGACTATGACATAGAGTCAAACCCACCGAAATTAGGAAATGATGAGACGCGGTCAACAACGTGAGCACAAGTAGTACTCATTACAGCTAGTGAAAACCACCTACTTTGAACATCCTCTTACAAGTTTTCAAACAGTGTGATTATGAACAATAGCCAAAATCTCCACAATAGCCAAAGTGCTCCTCACCATGTACAGAGGTAGCACTCATCACAGCTAGGAAAAACCACCTACTTTGAACATTCTGTTACAACTTTTCTAAGAATAAGATTAAAACTGATGGTCAAAATCTCGGAAATCAGGAATTGATTGGTCGGGGAGCACATCTTTCCTAAAAGTAGTAGTCATCAGAGGTAGTAAAAACCACCAAGACTCAACAGGCTCTTACAAGTTTTTAAAGAGTGAGATTATCATCGAGAGTCAAAATATGGGAAATCAGGAATTGATTACACCTCCTCCACATAGGTACTCATCACACCTACTGAAAACCAACTACCTTCAACTTGCTCTGAGAACTTTTTCCAAGAGAGAGATTATGACCGAGAGTCAAAATCCCGAAAATCGGAAATTCATGGTAAGCCCTCCACACCGCGCGGACAACTGGTACTCATCACAGCTAGTAAAGTGAGATTATGAACGACATTCAAAATCTCGGAAACCCGGAATTGATGGGACGCATCTCAAATCGTGCGCACAAGTAGCACACATCACAGCTAGTAGACATCACCTATTTTTTACATCCTCTTACAAGCTTTTAAAGAGTGAGATTATCACCCAGAGTCAAAATCTCGGATATCAGGAATGGATGGGACGCGCTCCACACCGTGCGCCCAGGTAGGACTAATCACAGCTAGTAAAAACCACCCACGTTCATCGTGATCTTGCAAGTTTTCAAAGAGTGAGATTATGAGCGACAGTCAAAATCTCGGAAAACCGGAATTGATGGGACTCGTCTCAAATCGTGCGCACAAAAGGCACACATCACAGCTAGTAGACATCACCTATTTTTAACCTCCTCTTACAAGCTTTCAAAGAGTGAGATTATGACCGAGAATCAAAATCTTGGGTATCAGGAATTGATGATACGCGCTCCAGGCGGTGCGAACAATTAGAACTCATTACAGCTAGCAAAAAAACCTCTATGTTTAACATCTCCTTACAAGTTTGAAAAGAGTGAGATTATAACGGAGAGTCAACCTTTGGAAATCAGGAATTAATGGGACGCGTTTCACACCGTGCAAACAAGTAGTACTCATCACAGCTATTAAAAAGTAACCTGCTTTAAACACGATCTTAAAAGTTTTCTAAGAGTGAGATTAGGACCGAGAGGCAAATTTTCGCAAATCAGGAATTAATGAGACGCGATCCACATCGCGCCCACAAGTAATATTGATCACAGCTACTAAAGCCCACCTACTTTCAACATGATCTTGCAAGTTTTTAGAGTGAGATTAACACCGACCCTCAAAATCTCGGAAATCGATAAATGATGGGACGTGCTCTAAATCGCGCGCACAAGAAGTACTCATTATAGCTAGTAAAATCCGCCAAGTTTCAACATGCTGTTACAAGTTTTCAAAGAGTGAGATTATCACACAGATTGAAAATCTCTGAAAACCAGAATTGATGGTAAGCGCTCCAACCCGTGTGCAAAAGTAGTACACATCACAGCTAGGAAAAAACCACCTACTTTGAACATTCATTTACAAGTTTTAAAAGAATGAGATTATGACTGAGAGTCAAAATCTCGGAAATCAAGAATCGATGGGTCGGGGAGCACATCATTCGCACAAGTAGTATTCACCACAGGTAGTAAAAACAGCCAGCATACTCTTCCAGGTTTTTAAAGAGTGAGATTGTCCTCGTCACAAGTACTTAAGACCACCTACTTTGAATTTGCTGTTAGAAGTTTTCCAAGAGTGAGATTATGACTGAGAGTCAAAATCTCGGAAATTGGAAATTCATTGAAATTCATTGGAAATTCATCACAGCTAGTAGAAACCACCAATTTTTAACATGCTGTTACAAGTTTTCAAAGAGTGAGATTATTAACGAGACTAAATATCTCGTAAATCTGGAATTAATGGCACGCGCTCCTCACCGTCAGCTTAAATAGTACGCATCACAGCTAGTCAAAACCACCTTCTTTCAACATTCTCTTACAAGTTTTTTAAGAGTGAGATTATGGCCGAGAGTTAAAATCTCGCAAATCAGGTATTGATGAGACGTGGTCCACATTGTTTCCACAAGTAGTATGGATCTTAGCTAATGAAAACCACCTATTTTCAACATGCTCTTACAAATCTTCAAAGGGTGAGATCAAAAGCCAGAGTAAAAATGTCGGTAATCAGGAATCTTACAGCTTTACAAAGAGTGAGATTATGACCGAGTCAAAATTTCTCAAATCACGAATCGATGGTAAGCTCTCCACACCGTGCGCACAAGTAGTAGTTATCACAGCTAGTAAAACCCTATACTTTCAGCATGCTCTTCCATGTTTCCAAAGAGTGAGATTATGACCGAGAAAAAAAATCTCGGAAATCATGAATCGATGGTACGCGCCTTAAAACGTACGCAGTAGTAGTACTCTTTACAGCTAGTAAAAAACTACTACTTTAAACATGCTCTTGAAAGTTTGAAAACAGTGAGATTGTGACAAAGAGTCAAAATCTCGGAAATTAACATGTGTCGGGACGCGCTCCCCATCGTTCGCCAACGTAGTACTCATCACACGTAGTAGAAACCATCTATTATCAACATGCTTTTACAAGTTCTCAAAGAGTGAGATTATTACCGGAAATCAGAAATAGAGAGTTAAAACATCGCAACTAAGGACCTAATGTTACGTGCTCCACATTGTTCGAACAAGTAGTATTCATCTCAGCGAGTATAATCGACCTCAATTCAACAAAACCTTGCAAGTTTTCAAAGCGTGAAAATATGACCGTCAGTCAAAATCTCGGAATAAGGAATGGATGGCACGCGCCTGATACTGTGCGGACACGTAGCACTGATCAGCGCAAGTAAAATCCACTTACCTTCAACTTGCTCTTGCAAGTTTTTAAATAGTGAGGTTATCACGGATAGTCCAAATCCCGGAAATGAGGAAATGATGGGACGCGCTCCACATCGTGCGCACAGGTAGTTCTCTTAACGGCTAGTAGAAACCATCTACTTTCCACATGCTCTTACAAGTTTCAAAAGAGTGAAACTTTGACATAAAATCAAAACGATGGGACGCGCTCCACATCGTGCACACAAGTAGTACGCATCACAGCTAGTGAAAACCACCTAATTTCAACATGCTCTTCCAAGTTTTCAAAGAGTGAGATTATCACCGAGAGTCCAAATCTCGGAAATCAGGAACTGAGGGGACGCGCTCCACATTCTCCGCACTAGTAGTTGTCTTAACGGCTGGCAGAAAACCATCTGCTTTCAACATGCTCTTGCAAGTTTCAAAGGTGAGATTATGATCGAGGGTCCAAATGTAGGAATTCAGGAAATGATGGGACACGCTCCACATCGTCCGCACAAGTAGTACACTTAACAGCTGTTAAAAACCACCTCCTTTCTACATGCTCTTACAACTATTCAAAGGGTGAGATCAAAACCGAGAGTAAAATTTCGGTAATCAGGTATTGATGGTACGCAATCCACAACGTTCAACGTGATTGGTCGTGCTCCACATTGTTTGCCCAAGTTGTATTCATCTCAGCTTGCAAAAACCACCTAAATTCAACAAGACCGTTGAAGTTTTCAAAGCGTGATAAGTTAACCGTCTGTCAAAATCACGGAATCAGGAATTGATTTCACGCGCCTTACACAGTGCGCACAGGTAGCACTAATCACAGCTAGTAAAATAGACCTTTTTTCGACATCGTGTTAAAAGATTTGTAAGAGTGATATTATCACCGAGCGTCAAAATCTGCTAAATCAGAAATTGCTGGGAAGCGCTCCACACTATGCGAACAAGTAGTACTCATCACATCTTGTAAAAACCATCTACGTTTAACGTGATCTTGCAATTTTTTAAAGAGTGAGATTATGACCGACAGTCAAAATCTTGCGCACATCTAACACACATCACAGCTAGAAAAAACCATCTACTTTCAACATGCCCTTACAAGTTTTCAAACAGTGAGATTATTACCGAAACTCAAAACGTCGAAAATCAGGAATTGATGGGACGCACTCCTAATCGTCTGCACGACAATTATTCATAACAGCTAGTAAAACCCACCCATTTTGAACATGGTCTTCGAGGTTTTGGATGAAGTTTTCAATGGAGTTTTTGCATGAAGTTTTCAATCCCAGAGTCAAAATTTCGGAAATCAGGAATTGATGGGACGAGCTCCACGTCATGCGCAGAAGTAGTACTCAACATAGCTAGTAAAATTCACCTACTTAAAAGTATCTCTTATTAGTTTCAAACGAGTGAGACTATGACATAGAGTCAAACCCACCGAAATTAGGAAATGATGAGACGCGGTCAACAACGTGAGCACAAGTAGTACTCATTACAGCTAGTGAAAACCACCTACTTTGAACATCCTCTTACAAGTTTTCAAACAGTGTGATTATGAACAATAGCCAAAATCTCCACAATAGCCAAAGTGCTCCTCACCATGTGCAGAGGTAGCACTCATCACAGCTAGGAAAAACCACCTACTTTGAACATTCTGTTACAACTTTTCTAAGAATAAGATTAAAACTGATGGTCAAAATCTCGGAAATCAGGAATTGATTGGTCGGGGAGCACATCTTTCCTAAAAGTAGTAGTCATCAGAGGTAGTAAAAACCACCAAGACTCAACAGGCTCTTACAAGTTTTTAAAGAGTGAGATTATCATCGAGAGTCAAAATATGGGAAATCAGGAATTGATTACACCTCCTCCACATAGGTACTCATCACACCTACTGAAAACCAACTACCTTCAACTTGCTCTGAGAACTTTTTCCAAGAGAGAGATTATGACCGAGAGTCAAAATCCCGAAAATCGGAAATTCATGGTAAGCCCTCCACACCGCGCGGACAACTGGTACTCATCACAGCTAGTAAAGTGAGATTATGAACGACATTCAAAATCTCGGAAACCCGGAATTGATGGGACGCATCTCAAATCGTGCGCACAAGTAGCACACATCACAGCTAGTAGACATCACCTATTTTTTACATCCTCTTACAAGCTTTTAAAGAGTGAGATTATCACCCAGAGTCAAAATCTCGGATATCAGGAATGGATGGGACGCGCTCCACACCGTGCGCCCAGGTAGGACTAATCACAGCTAGTAAAAACCACCCACGTTCATCGTGATCTTGCAAGTTTTCAAAGAGTGAGATTATGAGCGACAGTCAAAATCTCGGAAAACCGGAATTGATGGGACTCGTCTCAAATCGTGCGCACAAAAGGCACACATCACAGCTAGTAGACATCACCTATTTTTAACCTCCTCTTACAAGCTTTCAAAGAGTGAGATTATGACCGAGAATCAAAATCTTGGGTATCAGGAATTGATGATACGCGCTCCAGGCGGTGCGAACAATTAGAACTCATTACAGCTAGCAAAAAAACCTCTATGTTTAACATCTCCTTACAAGTTTGAAAAGAGTGAGATTATAACGGAGAGTCAACCTTTGGAAATCAGGAATTAATGGGACGCGTTTCACACCGTGCAAACAAGTAGTACTCATCACAGCTATTAAAAAGTAACCTGCTTTAAACACGATCTTAAAAGTTTTCTAAGAGTGAGATTAGGACCGAGAGGCAAATTTTCGCAAATCAGGAATTAATGAGACGCGATCCACATCGCGCCCACAAGTAATATTGATCACAGCTACTAAAGCCCACCTACTTTCAACATGATCTTGCAAGTTTTTAGAGTGAGATTAACACCGACCCTCAAAATCTCGGAAATCGATAAATGATGGGACGTGCTCTAAATCGCGCGCACAAGAAGTACTCATTATAGCTAGTAAAATCCGCCAAGTTTCAACATGCTGTTACAAGTTTTCAAAGAGTGAGATTATCACACAGATTGAAAATCTCTGAAATCCAGAATTGATGGTAAGCGCTCCAACCCGTGTGCAAAAGTAGTACACATCACAGCTAGGAAAAAACCACCTACTTTGAACATTCATTTACAAGTTTTAAAAGAATGAGATTATGACTGAGAGTCAAAATCTCGGAAATCAAGAATCGATGGGTCGGGGAGCACATCATTCGCACAAGTAGTATTCACCACAGGTAGTAAAAACAGCCAGCATACTCTTCCAGGTTTTTAAAGAGTGAGATTGTCCTCGTCACAAGTACTTAAGACCACCTACTTTGAATTTGCTGTTAGAAGTTTTCCAAGAGTGAGATTATGACTGAGAGTCAAAATCTCGGAAATTGGAAATTCATTGAAATTCATTGGAAATTCATCACAGCTAGTAGAAACCACCAATTTTTTAACATGCTGTTACAAGTTTTCAAAGAGTGAGATTATTAACGAGACTAAATATCTCGTAAATCTGGAATTAATGGCACGCGCTCCTCACCGTCAGCTTAAATAGTACGCATCACAGCTAGTCAAATTCACCTTCTTTCAACATTCTCTTACAAGTTTTTTAAGAGTGAGATTATGGCCGAGAGTTAAAATCTCGCAAATCAGGTATTGATGAGACGTGGTCCACATTGTTTCCACAAGTAGTATGGATCTTAGCTAATGAAAACCACCTATTTTCAACATGCTCTTACAAATCTTCAAAGGGTGAGATCAAAAGCCAGAGTAAAAATGTCGGTAATCAGGAATTTATGGCAAGCTCTCCAAAGCGTCGGCACAAGTAGTACTCACAACAGCTAGAGAAAATAACCTACTTTCAACATGTTCTTACAAGTTTTCAAAAATTGAGATTATGACCGAGAGTCAAAATCTCAGAAATCACGATTTCACGGGACGTCCTGCACATTGTTCACGCAAGTAGTATTCAAAGAGTGAGATCATTACCTAGATTCAAAATTTCTGAAATTCGGAAGTGATGGTAAGCTTTCCACAGCGTCTGCACAAGTAGAACTCAGTACAGATAGTGATAACCAGCAACTTTGAACCTGCTCTTACAAGTTTTCAAAGAGTGAGATTATGACCGAGTGCGAAAACCTCGCAACGAACGACTGGATGGGAGGCGTTACACATTGTTCCTACAAGTAGTATCCATCACAGGTTGTGAGGACCACTTTGATTGAACATGCTCTTACAAGTTTTCAAAGAGTTAGATTATCATCGAGAGTCAAAATCTTTAAAATCAGGAATTCATTATTCCTCCAACAGATCGTGAGAACAAAAGTACCTTTCATAGCTATTGAAATCCACCTACTTTCACCATGTTCTTACAAGTTTTCAAAGAGTGAGAGTATGACCGAGATTCAAAATCTCTGGAATTCGGAAGTGATGGTAAGCTTTCCACAGCGTGCGCACAAGTAGTACTCAGAAAAGATAGTGATAACCACCTACTTTGAACATGCTCTTACAAGTTTTCAAAGAGTGAGATTATGACCGAGTGCCAAAACCTCGCAATGAAGGACTTGATGGGACGCGCTACACATTGTTCGCACAAGTAGTATTCATCACAGCTAGTAAAGACCACCTAGATTGAACATGCTCTTACAAGTTTTTAAAGAGTGAGATTATCGTCGAGTTAGTTGCGATGTTTGGACTCTTGGTCATAATCTCACTCTTTGAAAACTTGTAAGAGCATGTTGATAATAGGTGGTTTTCATAAGCTGTGATGATTTGTACGTGTGCGCACGCCGTGGAATGCAAACCATCAATTCCAGTTCTCAGAGATTTTGACTCTGTCATAATCTCACCTTTTGAAAAGTTGTAAGAACATGTTGAAAGTTGGTAGTTTTTATTAGCTGTGGACTTGTGCGCACGGTGTGGAGAGGTTACCATCACTTCCTGATTTTCGAGATAAAGAATGTCGGTCATAATCTCACTGTTTACTTGTGCGTTAAAAGTAGCTGGTTATATGAATTTGTTTTATGAATTTTGGGTTTCCCTAGCTGTGATGAATACTACTTGTCCAAGCAATGTGGAGCGCGTCACATCAATACCTGATTTCGATTTCGATCTCACTCTTAAAATATTACTTAAGCGCACGGTAAGGAGCGCGTACGAGATTTTGAGTCTCAATCTTTGGAAACTTGTAACAGCGTTTTAAGAGTTGGTGGTGTTTACTACCTGTGATGAGTACTACTTGTAAGCGCGGTGTGGAGCGCTTATCATGAATTTCCGATTTCCGAGATCAAAATCTCAATCTTTGAAAACTTCTAAGAACAAGGTGAAAGTGGGTGGATTTCAGTAGCTGTGATGAATAATTCCTTTTCTCACGGTGTGGAGGAGGTCCAATCAATTCCTGATTTCAGAGATTTTGACTCTCGATGATAATTTCACTCTTTGAACACTTGTAAGGGCATGTTCAATCTAGGTGGTGTTTACTACCTGTAATGTGACCGAGAGCCAAAACCTCGCAACGAAGGACTTGATGGGACGCGCTACACATTGTTTGCACGAGAATCAAAAAGTCGGATATCGGGAATTGATGGTAAGCTCTCCACACCGTGCACGCAACAGCTGGTAAAGATGTCAAAGAGTGACATTAAGACCGACCGTCAAATTCTCGGAAATCATGAATTGATGTTCCGCGTTTCACATCGTGGGCAGAAGTACCACTCATGAGGGCTTGTCGAAGCCACCAACCTACTTTGGAAGTCCTCTTACAAGTTTTTAAAGAGTGAGGTTATCACCGAGAGTCAACATCTTGGAAGTCAGAAATTGATGGTCAGCTCTCAAAACCGTGTGCACACGTAGTACTCACCACAGCTAGTAGAAACCACCAACTTTCAACATGTTCTTACAACTTTTCAAAAAGTTAGATAATGCCCGAGAGTCAAAATATCTGAAATCCGGATTTAATGGTTAGCGTTCCACACCGTGCGCACAAGTAGCACTCCTCACAGCTATTGAAAACCGCCTACTTCACACATGCTCTTAGAAGTTTTCAAAATGAGAGTAAAAATCTCGAATCTAAGGACTAGATGGGACGTGCTCCACATTGTTCGCCCAAGTAGTATTCATCCCAGCCATTAAAAACACCTAAATTCAACAACACCTTGCAAGTTTTCAATTCGTGATATGACGGACAGTCAAAATCTCGGAAATCAGGAAGTGATGGCACGCTCCTCAAATCATGTGCACAAGTAGCATACATCACAGCTAGTAGAAAACACCTACGTTTATCGTTCTCTTACACGCTTTCAAAGACTGAGATTACGACCGAGAGTTAAAATTTGGAAAATCAGGAATTGATGGGACGCGTTTCACACCATGCACACAAATAGTACTCATCACAGCTAATGAAAAGTGACCTCCTTTCAAACCCATCCTCAAAGTTTTCCAAGTTTGAGTTTATGACCGACAGTCAAAATCTCGCAAATCAGGTATTGATTGTAAGTGCTTCTCATCGTGCGCACAAGTACTCACCACAGCTAGAAAAAACCACCAACTTTCAACATCCTCTTACAGGTTTACAAAGAGTAAGATTATGACTGAGAGTCAAATCTCGCAAATCAGGAAACGATGGTAAGCTCTCCACACCGTGCGTACAAGTAGGACTTGTCACAGCTAGTAAAAACCACCAACTTTTCTCATGTTCTTATGATTTTCTAATGAGCGAGATTAGCGCCGAGACTCAAAACGTCGAAAATCAGGAATTGAAGGGACGCGCTTCACGTCGACCGCTCGACTAGTATTCAACAAAGCTAGTCAAAACCACCTAATTTGAACGTGATCTTTCAAGTTTTCAAACAATGAGATTTAAGACCGACAGTCAAAATCTCGCAAAGCAGCAATTGATTGGAGGCGCTACACATCGCGCGCACAAGTAGCAATCATCAGGGCTAGTAAAATCCACCTACTTTCGAAATCCTCTTACAAGTTTTCAAAGAGTGAGATAATAACCGACAGCCTAAATCTCGAAAATCAGAAATCAATGGTAAGTTCTCCACACCATGCGCAAAAGTAGTACTCATCACAGCTACTAAAAATCAACTACTTTGAACATGCTCTTGCAAGTTTGCAAAGAGTGAGATCATCACCGAGAATCCAAATCTTGGAAATCAGCAAATGATGGGAGGCGCTCGTCATCGTGCGCACAAGTAGTACTCATCACAGCTAGTAAAAGCCACCTACTTTGATCGTGTTCGTAAAGTTTTCAAAGAGTCAGATTATGACCGAGAGTCAAAAGCTGGGAAATCGGAGATTGATGGTAAGCTCTCCACACCGTGCACACAACTAGTACTAATGACAGCTGGGAAGACCGCTTATTTTGAACATGATCTTGCAAGTTTTCAAAGAGTGAAATCATGAATTGATGGCACGCGCTCCACATCGTGTTGTTAAAGTTTGAGGGCCATACGATTAGCGCTAATCGTATGGCCCCCAAACTTTAACAACAGGCAATCACATACGTATTTTGGGCTTTTTTTTGTAACGTCCGGCATCAGCATGTTTTTATTATTAATCACTTCCATGTTAAGTTAAACTTAGAATCACGAATGTGTTAAATATGCTGTTCTATGTTAGTTGTACTCATTCTCCGTGAGAGACGAAACGCGTAGGAAATATAAAAAAAACTACAACTACAACCACAAGTCTTCCGTCGTGCCGCTCACTAGTCTTAGTTAAAAAATTAAAAAAAAAGGGTGAGATTATCACCGAGGGTCAAAATCTCGGAAATCAGGAATTGATGGTAACCCCTCCACACCGTGCACCCGTACTCATCACAGCTAGTAAAAATCACCAACTTTCAACATGATGTTGCAAGTTTTCAAAGAGTGAGATTAGGAACGACATTAAAAATCTCATAAATCCGGAATTGATAGGATACCCTCCAATACTGTGAACAAGTAGCACACATCACAGCTAGTAGAAACCACCTAGTCTTAACATCCTCTTACAAGCTTTCAAAGAGAGAGCTTATTACCGAGAGTCAAAATCAAGGTTATCAGGAATTGATGGGATGCCCTCCAGAGCGTGCACACAATTAGAACTCATCACAGCTAGTAAAAACCACCTACACTCAACATGTCCTTGCAAGTTTGAAAAGAGTGAGAGTCAAAATTTGGCAAATCAGGAACTGATGGTACGCGTTTAACAGCTAGTAAAAACCAACTACTTTCCACATGCTCTTACAAGTTGGAAAACAATGATATTATGACACAGAGACAAAATCTCGTAAATTAGCAAATGACTGTACGCGCTCCACACCATGCGCCCAAGCAGAACTCACAACACTAGTAAAAACAACCTACTTTCAACATTGTCTTACAAGTTTTCAAAGAATGAGATGATTACCGAAACTCAAAATGTTGAAAATCAGGAATTGATGGGACGCGCTCCACATCGTCCGCACGACTAGTATTCTTCACAGCTAGTAAAATCCAGCGACTTTGAACATGATCTTGCAAGTTCTCAAACAGTGAGATTATGACCGACAGTGAAAATCTCGGAAATACAACCTAGTTTTAACATGCTCTTAGAAGTTTTTGAGTCCAAACCTCGCAACTAAGGAATTCATGGGTCTCAATCTACTTTGTTGCCACAAGTAGTATTCATCTCAGCTAGTAAAAACCACCTCAATTCAAAAAGATTTTGCAAGTTTTTAAAGCTTGGTACCATGACCGTACGTCAAAATCTCGGAAAAAGGAATGGTTGGCACACACCTCATACCATGCGCGCAGATAGGGCTTATTACAGCTAGTAAAATCGACTGACTATTAACCTAATCTTACAAGATTTCCAAGAGTGATATTATCACCGACAGTCAAAACCTCGGAAATCCGGAATTTATGAAACGCTCCCCAGATCGTGCGTAGAATTAGCACACATCAGAGCTAGTAAGACCCACCTACATTCAACATGCTCTTACATGTTGTAAAAGAGTGATATTATTAAAGAAACTAAAAACGTCGAAAATCAGGAATTGATGCGACGCGCTACACATCGTGTGGGCAACTTGCTAGTTTTCGAAGATTTAGGTTAAAATCTCTGAAATCCGAAATTCATGGTAAGCGCTGCACACCGTGTGCAGAAGTAGTACTCATCACAGCTATTAAAAATTACATACTTTGAAGATTCTCTTACAAGGTTTCAAAGAGTTAGATTATGACTGGGAATTGTAGGGGAGCACATCGTTCGAAGAAGTAGTATTAAACAGAGGTAGTAAAAACCACCTAGATTCAACATACTCTTACAAGTTTTCAAAGAGTGCGATGGTCATCGAGAGTCGAAATCTCCGAAATCAGGAATTGATTGGACCACCTCCACAGCGTGAGCACAAGAAGTACTCATCACAGGTACTTAAAACCACCTACTTTCAACTTGCTCTTAGACGTTTTGAAACAGTGAGATTATGAGCGATAGTGAAAACCTCGGAAATAAGAAATTCATGGTAAGCAGGTACAAGTAGTACTCATCACGGCTAGTAAAAACCACCAACTTTTAACATAGTGTTACAAGTTTTCTAAGAGTGAGATTATCAGCGAGAGTCAAAATGTCGTAAATCAGTAATTAATAGGACGCGCTCCTCGCCGTGAGGTCAAATAGATCTCATCACAGCTAGTAAAAACCACCTACTTTCCACTTGCTCTTACAAGTTTTTTGAGTGAGATTGTGGCAGAAAGTTAAAATCTGGCAAATCAGGTATTTATGGGCCGTACTCCACATTGTTTCCACAAGTAGTGTTCATCACAGCTAGTAAAACCACCTCAATTGAACATGACGTTGCAAGTTCTCAAAGAGTAATATTATTACCGCCAGACAAATCGTCAGAAATCAGGACTTGGTAGTGCGCGCTCAAAAGAGTGAGCACAACTAGCACCCATCACAGCTAGTAAAACCACCTAACTTAAACAAATTTCTTGCAAGACTGAGAGTCAAAATGTCGTAAATCAGGAATTCGTGGTAAGCGCTCCACACCGTGCGCAAAAGTAGTACTAATCATAGGTAGTAAAACCCACCTACGTTGAACATGCTCGTACAGGTTTTCAAAGAGTGAGATTATGACCGAGAGTCACAAAGTCGGGAATCAGGAATTGATGGTAAGCTCTTCACTCCGTGCACACAACTGGTACTCATCACAGCTAGTAAAACCGCTTAAGTTCAACATGATCTTGCAAGTTATCAAAGAGTCACATTATGACGGAGAGTCCAATTCTAGTAAATTAGGAATTGATGGTAAGCGATCCACACCGTGCGACCCAGTTGTACTCATCACAGCTAGTAAAAACAACCTACTTTCAACATGCTATTACAAGTTTTTAAAGAATGAGATTATTACCAAAACTGAAAATTGGCAAAATCAGGATTTGATTGGATGCGATCTACATCGTCCGCACGATTAGTATTCATCCCAGCTAGTAAAAATCACCTACTTTCAACGTGCTCTTTTAAATATTGAAAGGGAGAGATCAAAAGCGAGGTAAAAATTTCAGGAATTGATGATAAGCTATCCACTCCGTGCGCCCAAGTCGTACTCACCACAGCTAGCAAAAACCAGCCACCTTCAACGCGATCTTGCAAGTTCACGAATGCATGGTACGCGCTTCACACCGTGCGCAAACCTTCAACATGATCTTGCAACTTTTCAAAGACAGTCAAAACCTCAGACATCAGTAATTCATGGGACACACCTCACATCGTACGCACAAAAGTAGTTCTCTTAAAAGCTAGTAAAAAGCACCTACTTTCAACATGCTCTTAAAGGTTTGAAAAGGGTGGTATTATGACCGAGAGTCAAAATCTTTGAAATTAGGAAATGATGGGACGCGCTCCAAATCGTGCGCATAAGTAGTACTAATCACAACTAAGAAAATCCACCTGCGTTAAACATGATCTTGCAGGTTGTCAAAGAGTGAGATTATAACCGACATCGTGTGAAAAAGTAGTACTCATTACAGGTAGTAAAAACCACCAACTTTCAAAATGTTCTTACAATTTTCAAAAAGTGAGATTATGACCGAGAGTCAAAATCTCGGAAATACGAAATTCATGGGACGCCCCTCAAATCATGCGCACAAGTAGCACACATGACAGCTAATAAAAACCACTTACCTACAGCATGCTCTAGCAAGTTTCAAAAGAGTGAGATTATGATCGAGAGTCCAAATACCGGAGATCAGGAAATGATGGGACACGCTCCACATCGTGCGCACAAGTAGTACTCTTAACAGCTGGTAAAAACCACCTACTTTCAACCTGCCCTTAGAAATATTCAAAGCCTGAGATCGAAACCGAGAGTAAAAATTCCGTAATCAGGAATTGATGGTACGCAATGCACAATGTGCAAAAACATAGTATCCATTACAGCTATTAAAAGGCAGCTAGTTTCGAAATGATGTTGCAAGTTTTCAAAGAGAGAGATTAGCAACGAGACTGAAAATGTGGAAAATCAGGAATTGATTGGTCGCGCTCGACATTTTTCGCACAAGTTGTATTCATCTCAGCTTGTAAAAACAACCTAAATTCCACAAGACCGTGCAAGTTTTCAACGCGTGATAAGTTGACCGTCTGTCAAAACCACGGAATCAGGAATTGATGGCACGCGCCTCACACAGTGCGTGCAGGTAGCACTAATCACACCTAGTAAATTAGACCTACTTTCGACATGATCTTACAAGATTTGTAAGAGTGATATTATCACAATGAATCAAAATCTGGTAAATCAGGAATTGATGGGAAGCGCTCCACACTATGCAAACAAGTAGTACTCATCACAGCTGGTAAAAACCATCTACGTTTAACGTGACCTTGCAAGTTTTTAAGGAGTGAGTTTATGACAGACAATCAAAATCTCGGAAATCCGCAATTGATCGTACGCCCCTCAAATCTTGCGCACAACTAGCACACATCACAGCTAGAAAAAAACCATCTACTTTTAACATCCTCTTTCAAGTTTCCAAACAGTGAGATTATTACCGAAACTCAAATCGTCGAAAATCAGGAATTGATGGGACGCACTCCAAATCGTCTGCACGACAAGTATTCATAACAGCTAGTAAAACCCACCTATTTTGAACATGGTCTTGGAAGTTTTCAAAGCGTGATAATATGACCGAGAGTGTCGGAAATCAGGAATTGATGGGACGAGCTCCACACCATGCGCAGAAGCAGTACTCAACATAGCTAGTAAAAACCACCTACTTTCAACATGCTCTTAAAAGTTTTCAAAAATGAGATTATCACCGAGAGTCAAAATCTCGGAAATCAGGAAATGATGGGACGCGCTCCACATCGTGCGAACAAGTGGTACTCTTAACATCTAGTAAAAACCACCTACTGAAAAATATCTCTTATTAGTTTCAAAAGAGTGAGACTATGACATCGAGTCAAAACAACCGAAATTAGGAAATGATAGGACGCGCTCAACAACGTGCGCACAAGTAGTACTCACCACATTTGCTAAAAACCACCTACTTTGAACATACTCTTCCAAGTTTTCAAACAGTGCGATTATGAACAATAGCTAAAATCTCCGAAATCAACAATCGATGGTAAGCGCTCCACACCCTGTGCAGAGGTAGTACTCTTCACAGCTAGAGAAAACCACCTACTTTGAACATTCTCTTACAACTTTTCTAAGAATAAGATTAAAACTGATCGTCAAAATCTCGGAAATCAGGAATTGGTTGGTCGGGGAGCACATCGTTCCTAAAAGTTGTAGTAATCACAGGTAGTAAAAAGTACCTAGATTCAACAGGGTCTTGCAAGTTGTCAAAGAGTGAGATTATCATCGAGAGTCAAAATCTGGGAAATCAGTAATTGATTAGACCTCCTCCAAACAGGTATTCATCACAGCTACTAAAAACCAACTACTTTCAAAGAAAATCGGAAATTCATGGTAAGCCCTCAACACCGCGCGTACAACTAGTACTCATGACAGCTAGTAAAAACCACCAACTTTTAACATGCTCTTACAAGTTTTCGAAGAGCGAGATTTCCACCAAGACTCAAAATGTGGACAATCACGAATTGATGGGACGCGCTCCACATCGTGCGCAAAAGTAGCACTCATCACGGCTACTAAAAGCCACCTACTTTCCAAATCCTCTTATTAGTTTTCAAAGAGTGAGATCATCACCTGGAGTCAAAATTTGGGAGATCAGGAATTGATGGTAAGCTCTCCACACCGTGCGCACAGGTAGTACTTACCACAGCTAGAAAAACAACCTACTTTCAACATGCTCTTAGAAGTTTTTTAAGAGTGAGATTATGACCGAGAGTCCAAACCTCGCAACTAAGGAATTCAAGGGTCTCGCTTCACATTGTTCGCACAAGTAGTATTCATCTCAACTATAAAAAACCACCTAAATTCAACAAGACCTTGCAAGTTTTGAAAGCGTGATAACATGACCGTACGTCAAAATCTCAGAAACAGGAATGTTTGGCACGCACCTCATACCGTGCGCACAAGTAGGACCGATCACAGCTAGTAAAATCAACATGATCTTACAAGATTTCTAAGAGTGAGATTATTACCGAAACTCAAAACGTCCAAAATCACGCGTTGATGGGACGGGCTCCACATAGTCCGCTCGACTAGTATGCATCCCAGCTAGTAAAAAAAAGCTACTTTGAACATGATCTTCCAAGTTTTGAAAGAGTGAGATTATGACGGAGAGGCACAATCTCGGAAATCCGGAATTTATGGGAAGTCCCTCATATCGTGCGCACAAGTAGCACACATCACAGCTTGGATAACCTACCTACTTTTCACATCCTCTTACGAGCTTTTAAAGAGTGAGATTATCACCGAGAGTGAAAATCTCGGATATCGGGAATGGATGTGACGCGCTCCACACCATGCGCCCAGGTAAGATTAATCATAGCTAATAAAAACCACCTACCTTCATCGTGATCTTAAGAGTTTTCAAAGAGTGAGATTATGAACGACAGTCAAAATCTCGGAAAACCGGAATTGATGAGACCCGTCTCAAATCGTGCGCACAAGTAGCACACATCACAGCTAGTAGACATCACCTATTTTTAAGATCCTCTTACAAGATTTCAAAGACTGAGATTATGACCAAGAATCAAAATCTCGGATATCAGGAATTCATGATACGCGCACCAGACCGTGCGAACAAGTAGAACTTACAACAGCTAGAAAAAACAACCTACATTCAACATGTCCGTACAAGTTTGAAAAGAGTGGGATTATGACGGAGAGTCAAACTTTGTAAATCAGGAATTAATGGTTCGCGTTTAACACCATGCACACAACTAGTACTCATCACAGCTAGTAAAAAGTAACCCACCTTGAACACGATCTTAAAAGTTTTCTAAGAGTGAGATTAGGACCAAGAGGCAAATTCTCGCAAATCAGGAATTAATGAGACGCGATCCACATCGTGCACACAAGTAATATTCATCACAGCTAGTAAAGCCCACCTACTTTCAACATGATCTTGCAAGTTTTTAGAGTGAGATTCACACCGACCCTCAAAATCTCGGAAATCGGGAAATGATGGGACGTGCGCTACATCGTGTGCACAAGTAGTACTAATCAGAGCTAGTAAAATCCACCATGTTTCAACATGCTCTTACAAGTTTTCAAAGAGTGAGATTATCACCCAGAGTCAAAATCTCTGAAATCCGGAATTGATGGTAAGCGCTCCAACCCGTGTGCAGAAGTAGTACTCATAACAGCTAGTAAAAACCTCCTACTTTGAACATTCATTTACAAGTTTTAAAAGAATGAGATTATGACTGAGAGTCAAAATCTCAGAAATCAGGAATTGATGGGTCCGGAAGCACATCGTTCGCAGAAGTAGTATTTTTCACAAGTAGTAAAAACCACCAGCATCCTCTTACAAGTTATCAAAGAGTGAGATTGTCATCGAGAGTCGAAATATTTAAAATCAGGAATTGATTGGACCTCCTCCAAAGCGTGAGAACAACGAAGTACTCATCACGGGTACTTAAAACCACCTACGTTGAACTTGCTCTTAGAAGTTTTCCAAGAATGAGATTATGAGTGATAGTCAAAATCTCAGGAATTGGAAATTTATGGAAATTCATTGCAAATTCATCACAGCTAGCAGAAACCACCAACTTTTAACATGCTTTTACAAGTTTTCAAAGAGTGAGATTATTACCGAGACTAAAAATCTCGTAAATCAGGAATTAATGTCACGCGCTCCTCACCGTCAGCTCAAATAGTACTCATCACAGGTAGTAAAAACCACCTACTTTCAACATTCTCTTACAAGTTTTTTAAGAGTGAGATTGTGGCCGAGAGTTAAAATCTCGCATATCAGGTATTAATGGGACGTGGTCCACATTGTTTCCACAAGTAGTATGCATAACAGCTACCTATTTTCAATATGCTCTGAAAATCTTCAAAGGGTGAGATCAAAAGCCAGAGTAAAAATGTCGGTAATCAGGAAATTATGGTAAGCTCTCCAGAGCTTCCGCAAGAGTAGTACTCACGACAGCTAGAGAAAACAACCTACCTTTATTATGTTCTTACAAGTTTTCAAAAAGTGAGATTATGACCGAGAGTCAAACTCTGGGAAATCACGATTTGACGGGACGCCCTGCACATCGTTCCAACAAGTAGTATTTATGATAGTTTGGAAAAAACTCCTTTGAACATGTGTTTACAAGTTTTCAAAGAGTGAGATTATCATCGAGAGTAAAAATCTTTAAAATCAGGAATTGATTGGACCTTCTCCAGATCGTGAGAACAAGAAGTACTCATCACAGCTATTGAAATCCACCTTCTTTCATCTTGTTCTTAGAAGTTTTCAAAGAGTGAGATTATTACCGAGAGCCAAGACCTCGCAATGAAGGACTTGATGAGACGCGCTACACATTGTTCTCACAAGTAGTATTCATCACAGGTAGTAAAGACCACCTAGATTGAACATGCTCTTACAAGTTTCAAAGAGTGAGATTATCAGCGAGTTAGTTGCGAGGTTTGGACACTCGGTCATAATTTCACTCTTTCAAGACTTGTAAGAGCATGCTGATAGTAGGTGGTTTTCATAAGCTGTGATGATATCTACGTGTGCGCACGCTGTGGAATGCTTACCATCAATTCCAGTTTTTAGAGGTTTTGAATCTGTCATAATCTTACCTTTTGAAAAGTGGTAAGAACATGTTGAAAGTTGGTGGTTTTTACTAGCTGTGTACTTGTGGGCACGGTGTGGAGAGCTTACCATCAATTCCTGATTTTCGAGATTTAGACTGTCGGTCATAATCTCACTGTTTACTTGTGCGTTGAAAGTAGCTGGTTTTCCTCGGTGAGGAGCCCTTCCCATCAATTCCTGACTACCGACATTTTTACTCTCCCTTTTGATCTCACCCTATGAATATTTGTTTAATGAATATTTGTTTTATGCATTTGATTTATGAATTTTGGTTTTCCCTTGCTGTGACGAATACTACTTGTGCAAGCAATGCGGAGCGCGTCCGATCAATACCTGATTGCGATATCACACTAAAAATATTACTTAAGTGCATGGTAAGGAGCGCGTACCATTAATTTTTGATTTACGAGATTTTGAGTTTCGGTGATAATATAATCTCACTCTTTGGAAACTTGTAACAGTATTTTAAGAGTTGGTGGTTTTTACTACCTATGATGAGTACTACTTGTAAGCGCGGTGTGGAGCGCTTACCATGAATTTCCCATTTCCGAGATTTTGACTCCGAGTCATAATCTCACTCTTTGAAAACTTCTAAGAACAAGGTGAAAGTAGGTGGATTTCAGTATCTGTGATGAATACTTCTTCTCCTCACGGAGTGGAGGAGGTCCAATCAATTCCTGATTTCAGAGATTTTGACTCTCGATGATAATCTCACTTTTTGAACACTTGTAAGGGCATGTTCAATCTAAGTGGTCTTTACTAAGTGTGATGTGACCGAGAACCAAGACCTGGCAACGAAGGACTTGATGGGACGCGCTACACATTGTTGGCAGAAGTAGTACTCAAGAGTGAGATTTTGACCGAGAATCAAAAGATCGGAAATCGGGAATTGATCGTAAGCTCTCCACACCGTGCACACAACAGGTACACATCACAGCTGGTAAAACCGCTTACTTTGAACATTATCTTGCTAGTTTTAAAAGAGTGAGATTAAGACCGACCGTCAAAGTCTCGGAAATCATGAATTGATGGTACGCGCTTCACATCGTGGGCAGATATAGCACTCATCAGGGCTTGTCGAAGCCACCAACCTACTTTGGAAGTCCTCTTACAAGTTTTTAAAGAGTGAGGTTATAACCGAGAGCCAAAATCTCGGAAGTCAGAAATTGATGGTCAGCTCTCAAAACCGTGTGCAAAAGTAGTACTCACCATAGCTAGTAAAAATCACCAACTTTCAACCTGTTGTTACAAGTCTTCAATAAGTTAGATAATGACCAAGAGTCAAAATCTCCGAAATCCATATTTAATGGTTAGCGTTCCACACCGTGCGCACGAGTAGCACTCATCACAGCTATTGAAAACCACCTACTTCACATATGCTCTTACAAGTTTTCAAAATGTGAGATTAAGACCGAGAGTAAAAACCTCGACACTAAGGACTTGATGGGACGTGCTCCACATTGTTCGCACAAGTAGTATTCATCCCAGCGTGTAAAAACACCTAAATTCAACAACACCTTGCAATTTTTCAATTCGTGATATGACCGACAGTCAAAATCTCGGAAATCAGGAAGTGATGGCACGCTGCTCAAATCGTGTGCACAAGTAGCATACATCACAGCTAGTTGAAACCACCTACCTTTATCGTCCTCTTACAAGCTTTATAGACTGAGATTATGACGGAGTGTCAAAATCTCAGATATCAGGAATTGATGGGACGCGCTCCAGACCGTGCGCACAAGTACAACTCTTCACAGCTAGAAAAAAACACCTACAGTCAACATCTCCTTACAAGTTTAAAAAGGGTGAGATTATGACCGAGAGTCAATATTTGGAAAATCAGGAATTGATGGGACGCGTTTCACACCATGCACACAAATAGTACTCATCACAGCTAGTTAAAAGTAACCTGCTTTCAACACGATCTTAAAAGTTTTCCAAGTTTGAGATTATGACTTACAATCAAAATCTCGCAAATCAGGTATTGATAGCAAGCGCTTCTCATCGTGCGCACAAGTAGTACTCATCAAAGCGAGTAAGAACCACCTACTTTCATCATGCTCTTACAGGTTTAAAAGGAGTGAGATTATGACTGATAGTCAAAATCTCGGAAATCAGGTAACGATGGTAAGCTCTCCACAGCGTGCGTACAAGTAGTACTCGTCACAGCAAGTAAAAACCACCAACTTTTGACATGTTCTTATGATTTTTTTAAAAAGCGAGATTAGCCCCGAGAGTCAAAACGTCGCAAATCAGGAATTGAAGGGATGCGCTTCACGTCGTCCGCTTGACTAGTATTCACCACAGCTAGTCAAACCACCTAATTTGAGCATGATCTTTCAAGTTTTTAAAGAGTGAGATTATGACCGACAGTCAAAATCTCGGAAATCAACAATTGATGGGACGCGCTACACATCGCGCGCACAAGTAGCAATCATGAACGCTAGTAAAATCCACCTACCTTCGAAATCCTGTAACAAGTTTTCAAAGAGTGAGATAATAACCGACAGTGTAAATCTCGGAAGTCAGAAGTCGATGGTAATTTCTCCACACCATGCGGAAAACTAATACTTATCACAGCTACTAAAAATCAACTACTTTGAACATGCTCTTGCAAGTTTGCAAAGAGTTAGATCATCACCGAGAGTCCAAATCTCGGAAATCAGGAAATGATGGGACGCGCTCCTCATCCTGCGCACAAAAGTAGTACTCATTACAGCTAGTAAAAACCACTTACTTTGAACATCCCATTACAAAATTTTAAACAGTGTTATTATGAACCAAAGTCAAAATCTAGAAAACCAACAAGGAATTGTACGCGCTTCGAACGATGCGCCAAAGTAGTACTCATCACAGCTAGTAAAGCCACCTACTTTTATCATGTTCGCAAAGTTTTCAGAGAGTGAGATTATGACCGAGAGTCAAAACCTCGGAAATCGGGAATTGATGGTAAGCTCTCCCCACCGTGCACACAACTAGTACTCTTTACAGCTGGTAAAACGCCTTACTTTGAACATGATATTGCAAGTTTTCAAAGAGTGAGATTGTGACCGAGCGTCAAAATCTCGGAAATCATGAATTCAAGGCACGCGCTCCACATCGTGGTTAGGAGTAGCACTCATCACGGCTTGTCGAAGCCACCTACTTTGGAAGTCCTCTTACAAGTCTTTAAAGAGTGAGATTATCACCGAGGGTCAAAATCTCGGAAATCAGGAATTGATGGTAAACCCTCCACACCGTGCACCCGTACTCATCACAGCTAGTAAAAACCACCAACGTTTAACATGATGTTGCAAGTTTTCAAAGAGAGAGATTATCACCGACATTAAAAATCTCACCAATCCGGAAGTGATGGGACACCCCTCCAATAGTGCGAAAACAGCTAGTAGAAACCACCTACTTTTAACATCCTCTTATAAGCTTTCAAAGTGTGAGATTATGACCTAGAGTCAAAATCTAGGTGATCAAGAATTGATGGGACGCCCTCCAGAGCGTGCGCACAAGTAGAACTCATCACAGCTAGTAAAAACCACCCTCATTCAACATACCCTTGCAAGTTTGAAAAGAGAGAGACTATGACCGAGAGTCAAAATTTGGCAAATCAGGAACTTATGGTACGCGTTTAACACCTAGTAAAAACTACATTCAACATGCTCTTACAAGTTGGAAAAGGGTGATATTATGACACAGGGACAAATCGTAACTTAGGAAATGATGGGACGCGCTCCACATCGTGCGCAGAAGTAGTACTTATTACGACCCAAAGTCGAAAACTCGGAAATCAACAACTGATTGTACGCGCTCCACACCGTGCGCCCAAGCAGTACTCATCACACTAGTAAAAACAACCTACTTTCAACATGCTCTTACAAGTTTTCAAAGAATGAGATGATTACCGAAAGTCAAACTGTCGACAATCAGGAATTGGTGGGACGCGCTCCACATCGTCCGCACGACTAATATTCATCACAGCTAGTAAAAACAAGCTTGTTTGAATATGATCTTGAGGGTTTTCAAACAGTGAGATTATGACCGACAGTCAAAATCTCGGAAATCAGGAATTGATGGTAAGCTCTCCACACCGTGCGCACAAGTACACAGCTAGTAAAAAACACCAAATTTCAACATGTTCTTACAAATTTTCAAAAGGTGAGATTATGACAGAGTAAAAATCTCTGAAAACTGGAATTGATGGTAAGCGTTCCACAGCGTGCGCACAGGTAGATATCATCACAGCAAGTGAAAACCAACTACTATCAACATGCTCGTACAAGTTTTCAAAGAGTGAGATAACGACTGAGAGTCCAAACCTCGCAACTACGGAATTGATGGGTCGCGCTCCACGTTGTTCGCAACAGTAGTATTCATCTCAGCTAGTAAAAACCACCCATACTCAACAAGACCTTGCAAGTTTTCAAAGGGTGATAATATGACCGTCAGTCAAAATCTCGGAAACAGGAATGGATGGCACGCACCTCACACCGTACGCGCAGGTAGGATTAACAACAGGATCTTACAGCATTTCTAAGAGTGATATTATCACCGAGAATAAAAATATCGGAAATCAGGAATTGATGGGACGAGCTCCACACGATGCGCAGAGGTAAAACTCATCACAGCTAGTAAAAACCACCTACTTTTAACATGCTATTAAGAGTTTTCAAAGAGTGACATTATCACCGAGTGTCAAAAAATCGGAAATCAGGAAATGATGGGACGCGCTCCACATCGTGCGCACAAGTGGTACTCTTAACAGCTAGTAAAAAGCACCTACTTTAATAATGTTCTTATTAGTTTGAAAAGAGTGAGACTATGACATAGAGTCAAAATCTCCGAAATTAGGAAATGATGGGACGAGCTCCACATCGTGCGCACAAGTAGTACTCATCACAGCTACTGAAAACCACCTACTTTGAACATACTCTTACAAGTTTTCAAACAGTGTGATTATGAAAAATAGTCAAAATCTCGGAAATCAACAATTGATGGCAAGCGCTCCACACAGTGTGCAGAACTAGTTCTTATCACAGCTAGTAAAAACCACCTACTTTGAACATTCTTGTATAATTTTTCTACGAATGAGATTATGAATGAGGGTCAAAATCTCCGAAATCAGGGATTGGTTGGTTGGGGAGGTCATCGTTCCCAAAAGTGGTAGTCATCAGAGGTAGTAAAAAGCACCTAGATTCAACAGGCTCTTACAAGTTTTCAAAGAGTGAGATTATCATCGAGAGTCAAAATATGGGAAATCAGGAATTGATGAGACTTCCTCCACACCGTAAGCAGAAGAAGTAATCATCACAGCTACTAAAAACCACCTACTTTCAACTTGCTCTTACAAGTTTTGAGAGAGTGAGATTATGACCGAGAGTCTAAATCTCGAAAATCGGAAAATCATGGTAAGCGCTCCACACCGCTCCACACCATCACGGCTTGTCGAAGCCTACTCTTACAAGTTTTAAAGAATGAGATTATGACCGAGAGTCAAAATCTCGGAAATCAGGAATTCATGGCAAGCCCTCCACACCATGAAACTGTACTTATCACAGCTAGTAAAAACCACCAACTTTCAACATGATGTTGCAACTTTTCAAAGAGTGAGAATATGAGCGACATTAAAAATCTCATAAATACGGAATTGATGGGACACCCCGGCAATAGTGCGAACGAGTAGCACACATCACAGCTAGTAGAAACCACCCACTTTGAACATGATTTTTCAAGTTTTCAACGAGTGAGATTATGACCGAAAGTGAAAATCTCCGAAATTAGGAAATAATGGGACGCGCTCCACATCGTGCGCACAAGTAGTACTCATCACAGCTAAGAAAAGCGAACTACTTACGAGATCCTATTAATAGTTTTCAAAGAGTGAGATAATCACCGAGAGTCAAAATCTCGGAAGTCAGAAATTGATGGTCAGCTTTCAGCAAAAGTAGTACTCACCACAGCTAGTAAAAACCACCTACTTTCAACATGTTCTTACAAGTTTTCTAAAAGTGAGTTAATGACCGAGTGTCAAAATCTCTGAAATCCCGAGTTAATGGTAAGCGTTCCACAGCGTCCGCACAAGTAGCACTCATCACAGCTATTGAAAACCGCTTACTTTACATATGCTTTTACAAGTTTTCAAAATGTGAGATTTCGACCGAGAGTCAAAACCTCGCAACTAAAGTCTGGATGGGACGCGCCCCACATTGTTCGCACAAGTAGTATTCATCCCAGCTAGTACAAGTAGATTTGTTGCTAGAAAAGAAGCAACAAATGGGGATTCCCGTCAGGTTAAATTTAGTTTGGAGAAAATGATATTGATACTCAGTTGGGAGAGGTGGGTGGTTTTTGATGATGAAAGTAAGGTGTAACGCTATGTTGCCCTATTTCTCGGACACCCCTATTTCCGGACACTTTGACAGGCGTGATGCGTGACTAGTTTCACATTCACGCTACATACAACAGTTGTCCTTCAAAGGACGACTCGAATAAATATTTTACCGAAGAAATCATCATTAGCCATTCCATTACAATTTCTTCAACGTTCTAGCGTTTTACTTGTTTTCCCCGTTCTCAGGGTGCAAAGGAAATCACACCCTACACTATATTTTATCAATTGCGGAAAGTACCTATTTAAATCAAACTTGCCCGAAATCCGCCTAAAGTTGTTCCCACTGAAACTCATGTTCATGAATATTTACTCCCGGAAAACGTCAAAAACAACAAAAACACCGGCAGGCTGCGAAAATTTCTTCCAAAACGTAGATCACTTTTCCGTCCTTTAAAAACAACGCGGTATACTCTGTCAGTATGCGCGGTAAACAACGTGTACTTCCCTCTCATGGGTTTTAATTCTATGCTTAACTGAATGATGCAGAGCTGAACACCGAGCATCTGAAAATCCACGAGTCATGAAGGCACGATTTGAAGAAGTTTGCGAACCCTTGTAATCGGCAACAACTCAGTGTCACTCATTTAAAACTGCGTCTTAAACGTGCATGTAGTCACGTAGTTAACTGGTAGTAGAGAGCTTTAGCAAAGCCGACGGCAACGGCAACAAAACGTCGTTTCAAAATACAACTTCTCGTTTTTGTAACTCTTTCGCGATTATTCCAACTTGCTTAGCTTCTAAATTACTGACGAGATATCCAGGGACTAAATTACTTTTAACGGCGTTAAAGTACGAAAAAAGAAAGACAAATTTACCGTCAGCGGCTTACGGTCTCGAAAAAACCTAAAATTTGGTCAAAGCAATGTATCAAAATACAAAATTCACGTCCAAAACCATTGTTTGTGCTCATTAAACCCATTGTTTTGTGGCGTTCTCGCCGTCGTTGCCGTCCTCGTTGCTAAAGCTCCCTAATACTATTTTCTACGCTGAGCAACATACCTCATAAAAACGAACAAAAAGCAATAGCACACTTACGTTTTTCGTTTTGTAGCCGAAAACCAGCGTCGAAAATATTAGAAATTCTCGATCCTTGAGGCTCAGACTAAAGAACTGGAACTCCCAAGAGACTTTATATACTTATTCCTGATTGGTCCTCACTAGATGTTGTAATCCCCAATAGAAAAACACACGCTTTCGTGAAAATAGATAGGGGATGCCCTTAGGCATCCCCTAAAAAAACTCCTGAATTCAGCAAGACCTCGAAAGTTTTCAATTCGTGATAATATGACCGACAGTCAAAATCTCGGAAATCCGGAATTGATGGCACACCCCTCTAATCTTCTGCAAAAGTAGCACGCATCACAGCTAGTAGAAACAACCTACCTTTAACATCCTCTTACAAGCTTTAAAAGAGTGAGATTATGACCGAGTGTCAAAATCTCGGATATCAGGAATTGATGTCACGCGCTCCAGACCGTGCGCACAAGTACAGCTCATCACAGCTAAAAAAAAACATCTACACTCATCATGTCCTTACAAGTTTGAAAAGAGTGAGATTATGACCGAGAGTCAAAATTGGCAAATAAGAAATTGATTGGACGCGTTTCGCACCATGCACACAAGTAGCACTCATCAGAGGTAGTAAATAGTAACCTGCTTTCCACACGATCTTAAAGGCTTTCCAAGTTTGAGATTATGACCGACAGTCAAAATCTCGCAAATCAGGTATTGATGGCAAGCGTTCTCACCGTGCGCACAAGTAGTACTCATCACAGCTGGTAAAAACCACTTACTTCCAACATGCGCTTACAACTTTTCAAAGAGTGAACCAAAACTCAAAATGTCGAAAATCAGGAATTGATGCGAAGCGCTCCACATCGTCTTCACGACTAGTATTCATCACAGCTAGTAAAAACACCTATTTTAAACATGATCTTGCAAGTTTTTAAAGAGTGAGATTATGACCGACAGTCAAAATCTCGGAAATCATGCATTGATGGTACGCTCTCCACATCGTGCGCACAATTAGCACTTAGCATGGCTACTTTCCAAATCCTGTTACAAAGTTTCAAAGAGCGAGATCATCACCGAGAGTCAAAATCTCGGAAATCAGGAACTGATGGTAAGCTCTCCACCCCGTGCACACAAGTAGTAGTAACAACAGCTAGTAAATACAACCTACTATTCAACATGCTCTTTTCAAGTTTTTGAAGAGTGAGATTATGACCTAGAGTCCAAACTTCGCAACTAAGGAATTGATGGGTCTCACTCTACTTTGTTCGCACAAGTAGTATTCATCTCAGCTAGTAAAAACAACCTAAATTCAACAAGACCTTGCAAGTTTTGAAAGCGTGGTAACATGACCGTACGTCCAAATCTCGGAAACAGGAATGGATGGCATGCACCTCTTACCCTGCGCACAAATAGGAATCATCACAGCTAGTAAAATCCACTGACTCTTAACATAATCTTACAAGATTTCTAAGAGTGATATTATCACCGACAGTCAAAACCTCGGAAATTCTGACTTTATGGGACGCCTCTCAAATTGTGCGTAGAAGTAGCACACATCACAGCTAGTCAGCATGCTCTTACATGTTTTCAAAGACTGAGATTATTAAAGAAACTCAAAACGTCGAAAATCAGGAATTGATGGGACGCGCTACACATCGTGTGGGCGACTAGTATTCATCACAGCTAGTGAAGACCACCTATTTTGAACATGATCTTGCTAGTTTTCAAAGAGTTAGATTAAAATCTCTGAAATCCGAAATTAATGGTAAGCGCTCCACACCGTGTGCAGAAGAGGTACTCATCACAGCTAGTAAAAACCACCTACTTTGAAGATTCTCTTACAAGGTTTCAAAGAATTAGATTATGACTGGGAATTGTAGGGGAGCACATCGTTCGCACAAGTAGTATCAACACAGGTAGTAAAAACCACCTAGATTCAACATGCTCTTACAAGTTTTCAAAGAGTGAGATGGTCATCGAGAGTCGAAAGCTCCGAAATGAGGAATTGATTGGACCACCTCCACAGCGTGAGCACGACAAATACTCATCACAGAGACTTCAAACCACCTACTTTCAACTTGCTCTTAGACATTTTGAAACAGTGAGATCATGAGCGATAGTCAAAACCTCGGAGATAAGAAATTCATGGTAAGAAGAAACAAGTAGTACTCATCACGGCTAGTAAAAACCACCAACTTTTAACATAGTGTTACAAGTTTTCAAAGAGTGAGATTATCTTCGAGAGTAAAAATATCGTAAATCACTAATTAATGGTACGCGCTCCTCACCGTGAGGTCAAATAGATCTAATCACAGCTAGTAAAAACTACCTACTTTCCACATGCTCTTACAAGTTTTTTGAGTGAGATTGTGGCCGACAGTTAAAATCTGGCAAATCAGGTATTTATGGGCCTTAAATATGGCCTCAAATCATGTTCTCAAGTAGTACACATCACAACTAATAGACACCACCTACCTTTATCGTCCTCTTACAAGCTTTCAAAGACTGAGATTATGACCAAGTGTGAAAATGTCGAATATCAGGAATTGATGGGACGCGCTCCAGACCGTGTGCACAAGTACAACTCATCACAGCTAGAAAAAAAACCTACATTCAACATGTCCTTACAAGTTTGAAAAGAGTGAGATTATGACCGAGAGTCAAAATTTCGCAAATCAGGAATTTATGGGACTCCTTTCACACCGAGCACACAAATTTCATCACAGCTAATAAAAGGGAACCTGCTTTCAACACGATCTTAAAAGTTTTCCAAGTTTGAGATTATGACCGACATTCAAAATCTCGCAAATCAGGTATTGATGGCTAGCGCTTCTCACCGTGCGCACAAGTACTACTCATCACAGCTAGTAAAAACCACTTAATTTCAAAATGCTCTTAAAAGTTTTAAAAGAGACACACTATTACCGAAAGTCAAAATGTCGAAAATCAGGAATTGATGGGACGCGCTCCACATCGTCCGCACGACTAGTATTCATCACAGCTAGATAAACCAACTACTTGAAACATGGTCTTGCATCTTTTTAAACACTGAGATTATAACCGACTGTCAAAATCTCGGAAATCAGGAATTGATTGTAAGCTCTCCACATCGTGCAAACAAGTAGTACTCACCACAGCTGGTAGAAACTACCTACTTTCAGCAAGTTCTTACAAGTTTTCGAAGAGTTAGATGGTCACCGAGAGTCAAGATCTCGCAAATCAGGAAATGATGGGACGCGCTCGACATCGTGCGCACAAGTAGTACTCTTAACCGCTAGTGAAAACCACCTACTTTCAACATGTTCTTACAAGTTTCAAAAAGTGAGATTATGACCGAGAGTCAAAAGTTCGGAAATCCGGAATTCATGGGAAGCCCCTCAAATCGTGCGCACAAGTAGCACACATCACAGCTAGTAAAAACCACCTACTTTCAACATGTTCTTACAGATTTCAAAAAGTGAGATTATGACCGAGAGTGAAAATCTCTGAGCTATTGAAAACCACCTACCTTCAACATGCGTTTACAAGTTTTCAAAATATGAGATTTTGACCGAGTGTCAAAACCTCCCAACTAAGGACTTGATTGGACGATCTCCACATTGTTCGATCAAGTAGTATTCATCTCAGCTAGTAACAAACACCACAATTCAACAAGACCTTGCAAGTTTTCAAAGCGTGATAAATATGACCCTCCGTCAAAGTCTCGGAATTAGGAATGGATGGCACGCGCCTGATACCGTGCGCACAGGTAGCACTAATCAGAGCTTGTAAAATCCACCTCGTTTCAAGATGCTCTTAAGTGTTTGAAAAATCTCAAAATCTCGGAAATCAAAAATTTATTGTACGCGCTCCACACCTTGCGCCCAAGTATTACTCATCACACGTAGTAAAAACCGCCTACTTTCAAGATGCGCTTAAAAATTTTCAAAGGGTGAGATTACTACCGAAACTTAAAGCGTGGAAAATCAGGAATTGATTGGTGGCGCTCCACATTGTTCGCACAAGTTGTATTAATCTCAGCTTGTAAAAACAACCTAAATTCAACAAGACCTTGCAAGTTTTCAAAGCGTGATAAGTTTACCCTCAGTCAAAATCTCAGAATCAGGAATGGATAGCACGCCCCTCATACCGTGCGCACAGGTAGCACTAATCATAGCTAGTAAAATCCACCTACTTTGAACATAATCTTACAAGTTCTCAAAGAGTTACATTTTGACGGAAAGTGAAAATCTCGCAAATCAGGAGTTGATGGGTCGCGCCTCACATCGTACACGCAAGTCGCACTTATCAGAGGTAGTAAGAACCACCTACTTTCAACATCCTCTTACAGCTTTACCAACAGTGAGATTATGACTCAGAGTCAAAATCTCGCAAATCAGGAATCGATGGTAAGCTCTCCACACCGTGCGCACAAGTATTACTCATCACAGCTAGTAAAGCCTTATACTTTCAGCATGCTCTTACAAGTTTTCAAAGAGTGAGGTTACGACCAAGGGTCAAAATCATGAATCAATGATACGCGTCTTACACCGTTCGCAGAAGTAGTACTCTTAACAGGAATTAAAAACCTACTACTTTCAACATGCTCTCAAAAGTTTGAAAACAGTGACATTATGAGAAAGAGTCAAAATCTCGGAAGTTAGGATGTGACGGGACGCGCTCCACATCGTTCGCCAAGGTAGTACTCATCACAGGTAGTAAAAACCATCTATTTTCAACATGCTCACACAAATTCTCAAAGAGTGAGATTATTGCCGAAACTCGAAAATCAGGAATTGATGGACGTCCTCCACATCGTCCATACCACTAGTATTCATCACAGCTAGTAAAAACCAGCTACTTTGGACATGATCTTGCAAGTTTTCAAACAGTGAGATTAAGACCGACAGTCAAAATCTCGGAAATCAAGAATTGATGGTAACCTCTTCACACCGTCCGCGAAAGTAGAACGCACCACAGCTACTAAAAACTAACCTGCCTTCAACACGATGGGATTATGACCGAGAGGCAAAATCTCGCAAATCAGGTATTGATGGTAAGCACTTCTCACCGTGCGCACAAGGTGTACTAGTCATAGCTAGTAAAAACCAGCACTTTCAACATGCTTTTACCACTTTTCGGAGAGTGATATTAGCACTGAGAGGCAAAATCTCGCAAATCAGGAATTAATGGGACGCGATCCACTTCGCGCGCACAAGTAATATTCATTACAGGTAGTAAAAACCACCTACTTTCAACGTGATCTTTCAAGTTTTCAGAGTGAGATTAACACCGACACTCAAAATGTCGGTAATCAGGAAATGGATGGACGCGCTCCACATCGTGCGCACAAGTAGCGTTCATCACAGCTAGTAGAAACCACAAACTTTCAACATCCTCTTACAAGTTTTCAAAGAGTGAGATTATGACCGATAGTCAGAATATCTAAGAGCCGGAATTGATGGTAACCGCTTCACACCGTGTGCTCATCACAGCTAGTAAAAACTACCTACATTTTCTTACAAGTTTTGAAAGAATGAGATTATGACTGACAGTCAAAATCTCGGAAATCAGGAATTGATGGTAAGCCCTCCACACCGTGCGCTTGTACTCATCACAGCTAGTAAAAACCACCAACTTTCAACACGATCTTGCAAGTTTTCAAAGAGTGAGATTATGACCGCCATTAAAAATCTCAAAGATCCGAAATTGATGGGACACCCATCAATAGTGCGAACAAGTAGCACAAATCACAGCTAGTGGAAACCACCCACTCTGAACATGATCTTTCAAGTTTTCAAAGAGTGAGATTATGACGGACAGTCAAAATCTCGGAAATCATCAATTGATTGGACGAGCTCCACTACCTTCGTAGAAGTAGCACTCATCAGGGCTAGTAAAAGCAACGTACTTTCGAGATCCTCTTAATAGTTTTTAAAGAGTGAGATTATCACCGAGAGCGAGCGCACAAGTAGTACTCATCACAGCTAGTTAAAACCACCAAATTTCAACATACTCTTGCAAGTTTTCAAAAAGTGAGATTGTGACCGCGAGTCAAAACCTCGCAACTAAGGACCTAATGGGACGTGCTCCACATTGTTCACACAAGTAGTATTCATCTCAGCTAGTAAAAACCACCTCAATTCAACAAGACCTTGCAAGTTGTCAAAGCGTGATAATATGACCGTAGTCAAAATATCGGAATAAGGAATGGATGGCACGCGCCTGATACTCTGCGCACACGTAGCACTAATCAGCGGTAGTAAAATCTACCTACCTATAACTTGCTGTTGCAAGTTTTCAAATAGTGAAATTATCACGGAGAGTCCAAATCTCGGAAATGAGGAAATGATGGGACGCGCTCCACATCGTGTGCACAAGTAGTTCTCTCAACGGCTAGTAGAAACCACCTACTTTCAACATGCTCTTACAAGTTTGAAAAGAGTGAGATTTGGACATAGAATCAAAACGATGGGACGCGCCCCACATCGTGCACACAAGTAGCACGCAGCACAGCTAGTAAAAACCACCTACTTTCAAAATGCTCTTGCAAGTTTTCAAAGAGTGAGATTATCACCGAGAGTCCAAATCTCGGAATTCAGGAACGGATGGGACGCGCTCCACATCCTGCGCACAAGTAGTTCTCTTAACGGCTAGTAGAAACAACCTATTTTCAACATGCTCTTACAAGTTTCAAAAGAGTGAGATTTTCATCGAGAGTCCAAACGTCGGAAAGCAGGAAATGATGGGACACGCTCCACATTGTGCGCACAAGTAGTACTTTTAACAGCTGGTAAAAACCACCTACATTCAACATGCTCTTACAAATGTTCAGAGGGTGAGATCAAAACCGAGAGTAAAAATTCGGTAATCAGGAACTGATGGTACGCAATCCACAACGTGCAAAATAATAGTATCCATCCCAGCTATTAAAAGACAGCAACTTTCGAAATGATGTTGCAAGTTTTCAAAGAGTGAGATTAGCAACGAGACTGAAAATGTGGAAAATCAGGAATTGATTGGTCGCGCTCCACATTGTTTGCACAAGTTGTATTCATTTCAGCTTGTAAAAACCACCTAAATTCAACAAAACCGTTTGTCAAAATCGCGGAATCAGGAATTGATGGGACGCGCCTCACACAGTCCGCACAGGTACCACTAATCACAGCTAGTAAAATAGGCCTACTTTCGACATGATCTTACAAGATTTGTAAGAGCGATATTATCACCGAGCGTCAAAATCTTGTAAATTCGGAATTGGTGGTAAGCGCTTTACACCCTGTGCAGAGGTAGTACTCATCACAGCTAGGCAAAACCACCTACTTTGAACATTCTCTTACAACTTTTCTAAGAATAAGATTATAACTGATCGTCAAAATCTCGGAAATCAGGAATTGGTTGGTCGGGGAGCGCATCGTTCTTAAAAGTAGTACTCATCAGAGGTAGTAAAACCCACCTAGATTCAACAGGCTCTTGCAAGTTGTAAAAGAGTGAGATTATCATCGAAAGTCAAAATCTGGGAAATCAGGAATTGATTAGACCTCCTCCACACAGGTACTCATCACAGCTACTAAAAACCATCTACTTTCAACTTGCTCTTACAAGTTTTCCAAGAGTGAGATTATGACCGAGAGTCAAAATCCCTAAAATCGGAAATTCATTGTAAGCCCTCCACACCGCGCGTACAACTAGTACTCATGACAGCTAGTAAAACCACCAACTTTTAACGTGCTCTTACAAGTTTTCAAAGAGGGAGATTTGCACCGAGACTAATAATGTGGACAATGAGGAATTGATGGGACGCGTTCCACATCTTCCGCTCGACTAGAATTCAACACAGCTAGTCAAAACTACCTAATTTGAACATGATCTTTCAAGTTTTCAGAGAGTGAGAATATGAGCGCCAGTCAAAATCTCGGAAATCATGAAATGATGGCACGCGCTCCACATCGTGCGCAAAAGAAGCACTCATCACGGCTACTAAAGGCCACTTACTTTCAAAATCCTCTTATTAGTTTTTAAAGGGTGACATCATCACCTGAGTCAAAATCTGGCAGATCAGGAATTGATGGTAAGCTCTCCACACCGTGCGCACAAGTAGTACTCACCACAGCTAGTAAAAACAACCAACTTTCAACATGCTCTTTGAAGTTTTTAAAGAGTGAGATTATGACCGCGAGTCCAAACCTCGCAACTAAGGAATTCATGGGTCTCGCTTCACATTGTTCGCACAAGTAGTATTCATCTCAGCTAGTAAAGACCACCTAAATTCAACAAGACCTTGGAAGTTTTGAAAGCGTGGTAACATGACCGTAAGTCAAAATGTCGGAAACAGGAATGGATGGGACGCACCTCATACCGTGCGCACAAGTAGGAACAATCACAGCATGTAAAATCAACATGATCTTACTAGATCTCTCAACATGATCTTACAAGATTTCTAAGAGTGAGATTATTACCGAAACTCAAAATGTCGAAAATCAGGCGTTGATGGGACGCGCTCCACATACTCCGCACGACTAGCATGCATCCCGGCTAGTACATGATCTTCCAAGTTTTGAAAGAGTGAGAGTATGACGGACAGTAAAAATCTCGGAAATCCGGAATTGATGGGATGACTCTCAAATCGTGCGCACAAGTAGCAGACATCACAGCTAGTAGACATCACCTATTTTTAACATCCTGCTACAAGGTTTCAAAGAGCAAGATTATCACCGAGAATCAAAATCTCGGATATCAGGAATTGATGATACGCGCTCCAGACCATGCGAAGAAGTAGAACTCATCACAACTAGAGAAAACGACCTACATTCAACATGTCCTTACAAGTTTGAAAAGAGTGAGATTATGACGGAGAGTAAAACTTTGGAAATCAGGAATTAATGCTTCGCGTTTCACACCGTGCACACAAGTAGTACTCATCACAGCTAGTAAAAAGTAACCCGCTTTCAACACCATCTTTAAAGTTTTCCAAGTTTGAGATTATGACCGACAGTCAAAATCTCGTAAATCAGGTATTGATGGCAAGCGCTTCTCACCGTTCGCAAAAGTAGTACTAATCACAGCTAGTAAAAACCACTTACTTTCAAAATGCTCTTAAGAGTGAGATTAGGACCGAGTGGCAAATTCTCGCAAATCAGGACCACCTACCTTGATCGTCCTCTTACAAGCTTTTAAAGACTGAGATTATGACCCAGTGTCAAAATCTCGGATATCAGTAATTGATGGGACGCGCTCCAGACCGTGCGCACAAGTACAACTCTTAACAGCTAGAAAAAAACACCTACATTCAACATGTCCTTACAAGTTTGAAAAGAGTGTGATTATGTGTGAAACCATGCACACAAATAGTACTCACCACAGCTTGTAAAACGCAACCTGCTTTCAACACGATATTAAAGTTTTCCAAGTTTGAAATTATGACCGACAGTCAAAATCTCGCAAATCAGGTATTGATGGCAAGCGCTTCTAATCGTGCGCACAAGTAGTATTCATCACAGCTAGCAAAAGCCACTTACTTTCAAAATGCTCTTACAACTTTTCAAAGAGTGAACCGAAACTCAAAATGTCGAAAATCAGGAATTGATGGGACGCGATCCACATCGTGCGCACGACTAGTATTCATCACAGCTATTAAAAACCGAATACTTTCAACATAATCTTGCAAGTTTCCAAACAGTGAGATTATCACCGACTGTCAAAATCTCGGAAATCAGAAATCTATTGTAAGCTCTCCACATCGTGCGCTCAAGTAGTACTCACCACAGCTAGTAAAAACCACCAACTTTCAACATGTCCTTAGAAGTTTTCAAAAGGTGAGATTATGACAGAGATTAACAATCTCTGAGATCCGGAATTGATGGGACGCCCCTTAAATCGTGCGCACAAGTAGCACACATCACAGCTAGTAGAAACCAGCTTCTTTTAACATCCTGTTACAAGCTTTCAAACAGTGAGATGATGATCGAGAGTCAAAATCTCGGATAACTGGAATGGATGGGACGCGCTCCACACTGTGCGCACAGGTAGGACTAATCACATCTAGTAAAATCCACCGACTTTCCACATGATCTTACAAGATTTCTAAGAGTGATATTATCACCGACAGTCAAAATCTCGGAAATCAGGAATTGATGGTAACCTCTCCACACAATGCGCATAAGTAGCACCTACCACAGCTAGCAAAAAACACGTACTTTCAATATGTTCTTACAAGTTCTCGAAGAGTGAGATTGTCACCGAGATTCAAAATCTCGGAGATCAGGAAATGATGGGACGCGCTCGATATGCTGCGCACAAATAGTACTCTTAAGAGCTACTAAAAAACACCTACTTACAACATGTTCTTATAATTTTCAAAAAGTGAAATTATGACCGAGAGTCAAAATTTCGGAAATCCGGAATTGATGATAGGCGTTCCACAGCGTGCACACAAGTAGCACTCATCACAGCTATTGAAAACCACCTATTTCCAACATGCTCTTACAAGTTTTCAAAATATGAGATTATGACCGAGTGTCAAAACCTCCCAACTAAGGACTAAGGAGTAAAAATCTCGAAAATCAGCAATTGATGGAATCCGATCAACAGCGCGCGCACAAGAACTATTCATCACAGCTTTTAAAAACCACCTACTTTTGACAGTATCTTACAAGTTTTCTAAAAGTGAGATTTTGACCAAGAGTTAAAATCTCGGCCTCAGGAATTGGGGTACACGCTATATACCGAGCTCACAAGTAGTACTCATCACAGCCAGTAAAAATCACCAGGTCTCAACTTGCTCTTACAAGGTTTGAAAGTGTGAGATAAAGAGCGAGAGTCAAAATGTCGGAAATCAGGAATTAATGCTACGCGGTCCACACCATGCGCCACAAGTATTATTCATCACAGTTGTTAAAAACCACCAACTTTCAACATGATATTCCAAGTTTTCAAAGAGTGAGATTATGACAGACAGTCCAAATCTCGGAAAAACAGGAATTGATGGGACGCCCCTTACATCGTGCGAAAAAGTAGTAGTCATCACAGGTAGTAAAAACCACCAACTTTCACCATGATCTTGCAAGTTAAGACGGAAAGTTAAAATCTCGCAAATCAGGAGTTGATGGGTCGCGCCTCACATCCTACGCACAAGTCGCACTCATCACAGCTAGTAAAAACAACCTACTTTCAACATCCTCTTACAGGTTCACAAAGAATGAGATTATGACTGAGAGTCAAAATCTCGCAAATCAGGAATCGATGGTAAGCTCTCCACACCGTGCGCACAAGTAGTACTCATCACAGCTAGTAAAAACCACCTACATTGAACATCCTCTTACAACTTTTCAAACAGTGATTATGAACCAAAGTCAAAATCTCGGAAATCATCAATTAATTGTACGCGCTCCAAACCGTGCGCCCAAGTAGTATACTAGTCATGCGGACGATGTGGAGCGCGTCCCATAAATTCCTGATTTTTGACATTTTGAGTTTCGGTAAGAATCTCACTCTTTTAAAACTTTTAAGAGCATGTTGAAAGTAGGTGGTTTTTACTAGCTGTGAAATCGTGCGCAGAAGTAGCACACATAACAGCTAGTAGTCACGAGCTACTTTCAAAATGCTCTTATAAGTTTTCAAACAGTGAGATTATGAAGGAGAGTCAAAATCTCGGAAATCCGAAATTGATGTTAAGCGGTCCACACCGTGTGGAAAAGTAGTACTCATCACAGCTATTAAAAACCACCTACTTTCAACATTCTCTTACAACTTTTCAAAGAATGAGATTATGACTGAGAGTCAAAATCACGGAAATCTGGCATTGGTTGGTCAGGGAGCACATTGTTTGGACAAGTAGTATTAATCAAAGGTAGTAAAAACCACCTAGATTCAACACGCTCTTAAACTTTGTCAAAGAGTGAGATTATCATAGACAGTCAAAATCTCGGAAATCGGGAATTGATTGAACCTCCTCAACACCTTGAACACGAGAAGTTTACATCACAGCTACTGAAAACCACCTACTTTCAACTTGCTCTTAGAAGTTTTCAAAGAGAAAGATTATGACCGAGAGTAAAAATCTCGGAAGACGGAAATTCATGGTAGGCGCTCGACACCGCGCGTGCAAGTAGTACTCATCACAGGTAGTAAAAACCACCTATTACAACCTGCTCTTATAAGTTTTCCAAGAGTGAGATTATGAACGAGAGTCAAATCTCTGAAATCCGGAATTGATGCTAAGCTCTCCAACCCGTGTGCAGAAGTAGTAATCATCAAAGCTTGTAAAAACCACCTATTTGAACATTCTCTTACAAGTTTTCAAACAATGAGATTACACTGAGAGTCAAAATCTCGGAAATAAGGAATTGATGGGTCGAGGAGCACATCGTTCGCAAAAGTAATATTCACCGCACGTAGAAAAAACCACCAACATGCTCTTACAACTTTTCAAAGAGTGAGATTCTCATCAAGAGTCGAAATCTCGGTAATCTAGAATTGATTGGACCTCCTGCACAGCGTGAGCACAAGACGTACTCATTACAGGTACTGAAAACCACCTACTTTCAACTTGCTCTTAGAACTTTTCCAAGAGTGAGATTATGAGTGAGAGTGAAAATTTCGGAAATTGGAAACTCATGGCAAGTGCTCAACACCGCGGGTACAAGTAGTACTAATCACAGCTAGTAGAAACGACCAACTTTTAACATGCTCTTACAAGTTTTCAAAGAGTGAGATTATTACCGAGACTCAAACTCTCGTAAATCAGGAATAAATGGGACGCGCTCCTCATCGTCAGCTCAAATAGTACTCATCACAGCTAGTAAAAACCACCAACTCTTAACATGCTCTTACAAGTTTTCAGAGAGTGAGATTATATTATCACCGCGACTCAAAATCAGGAAATTGATGGTACGCGCTCCTCACCTTGCGCTTATGTAGTACTCATCACAGCTAGTAAAAACCACCTAATTTCAACATGCTCTTAACAGTTTTTTAAGAGTGAGATCGTGAAGGAGATTTAAAATCTCGATAATTACGTATTAATGGGACGCACTCCACATTGCTTGCACAAGTAGTATTCGTCAGAGCTAGTGAAAACCACCTACTTTGAACATGCTCTTACAAATATTCAAAGGGTGAGATGAAAAGCGAGAGTAAAAATGTCGGTAATCAGGAATTGATGGTATGCGCTCCACACCGAGGGAAAAAGTAGTATTCGTCACGGCTAATAAAAACTTGCAACTTTCAAAATGCTCTTACAAGTTTCAAAAAGTGAGATCATTACCGAAACTGAAAACGTGGAAAATCAGGAATTTATTGGTCGCGCTCCATATTGTTCACACAAGTTCTATTCATCTCATCTTTTAAAAACCACCTAAATTCAACAACACCGTGCAGGTTTTCAAAGATTGATAAGTTGAACGTCTGTCAAAATCTCGGAAATCATGAATGGATGGGACGCGCTCCACACCGTGCGCACAGGTAGGACTAATCACAGCTAGTAAAACTAATCACAGTTAGTAAAACCCACCAACTTTTAACATGCTCTTTCAAGTTTTCAAAGAGTGAGGTTAGCACCAAGACTCAAAATATCGAAAATCAGGAATTGATGGGACGCGTTCCACATCGTCCGCTCGACCAGTATTCATCACAGGTAGTAAAAACCAGCTATTTTGAACATGATCTTTAAAGTTTTCAAAGAGTAAGATGAGGACTGAGAGTCAAAATCTCGGAGATCATCTATTAATGCGACGCGCTCCACATCGTACGCAGAAGTAGCACTCATCACGGCTACTAAAAGCCACCTACTTTCGAATTCCTCTTAATAGTTTTCACAGAGTGAGATAATAACCGACAGTGTAAATCTCGGAAATAAGAAATTGATGGTAAGTTCTCCATACCATGTCCAAAAGTAGTACTCATGAGAGCGAGTAAAAACCACCTACTTTGAGACTCTCAAGAGTTTTCAAAGAGTGACATTGCCACCGTGAGTCAAAATCTCGGAAATGAGGAAATGATGGGACGCGCTCCACATCTTGCGCGCAAGTGCTAGTCTTAAGAGCTAGTAAAAAGCACCTACTTTAAGATTGCTCGTATTAGTTTGAAAAGAGTGACACTATGATATAGAGTATAAATCTTCGAAACTAGGAAAGATGGGACGCGCTCCACATCGTGCGCACAAGTAGTACCCATCACAGCTAGTAAAAACCACTTACTTTTAACATCCTATTACAAAATTTTAAACAGTGTTATTATGAACCAGAGTCAAAATATCGGAAAACAACAGTTAGTTGTACGCGCTCCAAACGATTCGCCCAAGTAGTACTCACCTACTTTGAACATGTTCGTACCTACTTTGAACATGTTCGTACAAGTTTTCAAAGAGTGAGATTATGACCGAGAGTCAAAAGGTCAGAAATCGGGAATTCATGGTAAGCTCTCCACACTGTGCACACAACTAGTACTCATTACAGCTGGTAAAACCCTTACTTTGAACATGATGTTGCAAGTTTTCAAAGAGTGAGATTATGCCCGACACTCAAAATCTCGGAAATGATGAATTGATGGCACGCGCTCATCATCGTGGGCAGAAGTAGCACTCATCACGGCTTGTCGAAGCCACCTACTTTGAAAGTCCTCTTACAAGTTTTTAAAGAGTGAGATTATCACCGAGAGTCAAAATCTCGGAAATCAGGAATTGATGGTAAGCCCTCCACAACCTCCACATCGTGCGCAGAAGTAGTACTCATAACACCTAGTGAAAAAACCCAATTTTTTATTTCCTCTTACCAGTTTCCAAATAGTCTGATTACGACCCAAAGTCGAAAACTCGAAAATCAACAACTGATTGTACGCGCTCCACACCGTGCGCCCAAGCAGTTCTCATCACACTAGGAAAAACAACCTACTTTCAACATCCTCTCACAAGTTTTCAAAGAGTGAGATGATTACCGAAATTCAAAATGTCCAAAAATTAGGAATTGATGGACGCACTCCACATCGTTCGCTCGACTAGTATTCAACACAGCTATTAAAAACCACCTAATTTGAACATGTTCTTTCAAGTTTTCAAAGATTGAGATTTTGACCGACAGTCAAAATCTCGGAAATCATGAATTGATGGGACCCGCTACACATCGCGCGCACAAGTGGTAGTGATAACGGCTAGTAAAAGACACATAGTTTCGAAATCCTCTTACAAGTTTTCAAAGAGTGAGATGATCACCGAGAGGCAAAATCTCGGAAGTCAGAAATTGATGGTCAGCTCTCAAAACCTTGTGCAAAAGTAGTACTCATCACAGCTAGTAAGAGCCAAATACTTTGAACATGTTCGTACAAGTTTTCAAAGAGTGAGATTATGACGGAGAGTCAAAAGGTCGGAAATCGGGCATTCATGGTAAGCTCTCCACACCGTGCACACAACAAGTACTCATCATAGCTGGTAAAATCGCTTACTTTGAACATGATCTTGCAAGTTTTCAAAGAGTGAGATTATGACCGACCGTCAAAATCCCGAAAATCATGAATTGATGGCACGCGCTCCACATCGTGGGCAGAAGTAGCACTCATCAAGGTTTGTCGAAGCCACCTACTTTGGAAGTCCTCTTGAGTGTTTTTAAAGAGGGAGATGATGAGTCAGAAATTGATGGTCAGCTCTCAAAACCGTGTGCAAAAGTAGTACTCACCACAGCTAGTAGAAACCACCAACTTTCAACATGTTCTTACAAGTTTTCAAAAAGTGAGATAATGACCGAGAGTCAAAATCTCTAAAATACGGAATTAATGGTAAGCCTTCCACAGCGTGCGCACAAGTAGCACTCATCACAACTATTGAAAACCACCTACTTTACACATGCTCTTACAAGTTTTCAAAATGTGAGATTATGACCGAGAGGTAAAATCTCGGAAATCAGGAAATGATGGTAAGCTCTCCACACCGTGCGCACAAGTGCACAGCTAGTAAAAACCACCAACTTTCAACATGTTCTTACACATTTTCAAAAGGGGAGATTATGACAGAGTCAAAATCTCTGAAAGCTGGAATTGATGGTAAGCGTTCTATAGCGTGCGCAGACGTAGAAATTATCACAGCTTATGAAAACCACCTACTATCAACATGCTCTTACAAGTTTAGAAAGAGTGAGAGTATGACCGAGAGTCCAAACCTCGCAACTAAGGAATTGATGGGTCAGGCTCCGCGTTGTTCGCACCAGTAGTATTCATTTCAGCTCGTAAGAACCACCCAAACTCAAGAACACCTTGCAAATTTTCAAACCGTGTAATATGACCGTCAGTCAAAATATCGGAAAAAGGAATGGATGGCACGCAACTCACACCGTGCGCACAGGTAGGACTAATCACAGCTAGTAAAATCCACCGACTTTCAACATGATCTCACAAGATTTTTAAGAGTGATATTATCACCGACAGTCAAAATCTCCGAAATGGGGAATTGATGCGCATAAGTAGTACTCACCACAGCTAGTAAAAACCACCTACTTTCAACATGTTCTTACAAGTTTTCGAAGAGTGAGATTGTCACCGAGATTCAAAATCTCGGAAATCAGGAAATGATGGGACGCGCTCGATATGCTGCGCACAAGTAGTACTCTTAACAGCTACTAAAAACAACCTACTTTCAACATCATCTTACAATTTTCAAAAAGTGAGATTATGACCGAGAGTCCAAATCTCTGAAATCCGGAATTGATGGTAAGCGTTCCACAGCGTGCACACCAGTAGCACTCATCACAGCTATTGAAAACCACCTACTTTCAACACGCTCTTATAAGTTTTCAAAATATGATATTATGACTGAGTGTCAAAACCTCCCAGCTAAGGACTAACGAGTAAAAATCTCGAAAATCAGCAATTGATGGAACCCGATCAACACCGCGCGCACAAGAAGTATTCATCACAGCTTTTAGAAACCACCTACTTTTAACAGTATCTTACAAGTTTTCTAATAGTGAGATTTTAACTGAGAATTGATGGGACACGCTATATACCGAGCTCACAAGTAGTATTCATCACAGCCAGTAAAAATCACCAGGTCTCAATTTGCTCTTACAAGGTTTAAAAGTGTGAGATGAAGAGCGAGAGTCAAAATCTCGGAAATCAGGTATTGATGGTAGGCGGTCCACACCATGCGCCACAACTAGTATTGTTAAAAACCACCTACTTTCAACATGATATTCCAAGTTTTCAAAGAGTGAGATTATGAGCGACAGTCCAAATCTCCGAAAAACAGGAATTGATGGGACGCCCCTTACATCGTGCGAAAAAGTAGTAGTCATCACAGGTAGTAAAAACCACCAAATTTCACCATGATCTTGCAAGTTTTCAAAGTGTTACATTTTGACGGAAAGTTAAAATCTTGCAACTCAGGAATTGATGGGTCGCGCCTCACATCCTACGCACAAGTCGCACTCATTACAGCTAGTAAAAACAACCTACTTTCAACATCCTCTTACAGGTTTACAAAGAATGAGATTATGACACTGAGAGTCAAAATCTCGCAAATCAGGAATCGATGGTAAGCTCTCCACACCGTGCGCACAAGTAGTACTCATCACAGCTAGTAAAAACCACCTACATTGAACATCCTCTTACAACTTTTCAAACAGTGATTATGAACCAAAGTCGAAATCCCGGAAATCATCAATTAATTGTACGCGCTCCAAACTGTGCGCCCAAGTAGTATACTAGTCGTGCGGACCATGTGGAGCGCGTCCCATAAATTCCTGATTTTCGACATTTTGAGTTTCGGTAATAAACTCACTCTTTTAAAACTGTTCAAAAGTAGGTGGTTTTTACTAGCTGTGAAATCGTGCGCACAAGTAGCACACATAACAGCTAGTAGTCACGAGCTACTTTCAAAATGCTCTTATAAGTTTTCAAACAGTGAGATTATGAAGGACAGTCAAAATCTCGGAAATCCGAAATTGATGTTAAGCGCTCCACACCGGGTGGAGAAGTAGTACTCATCACGGCTATTAAAAAGCACCAACTTTCAACATTCTCTTACAACTTTTCTCAGAATGAGATTATGACTGAGAGTTAAAATCTCGAAAATCTGGCATTGGTTTGTCGGGGAGCAAATTGTTCGGACAAGTAGTATTAATCAAAGGTAGTAAAAACCACCTAGATTCAACACGCTCTTAAACTTTGTCAAAGAGTGAGATTATCATAGACAGTCAAAATCTCGGAAATCGGGAATTGATTGGAAATTCATGACAAGTGCTCAACACCGCGGGTACAAGTGGTACTCATCACAGCTAGTAGAAACCACCAACTTTCAACATGCTCTTAAAGTTTTCAAAGAGTGAGATTATTACCGAGACTCAAAAGCTCGTAAATCAGGAATAAATGGTACGCGCTCCTCACCGTCAGCTCAAATAGTACTCGTCATTCTCTTGGAAGTTCCAAAAGAGTGAGATTATGATTGAGAGTCCAAATTTCGTAAATCGCACAAGTAGTACTCTTAACAGGTGGTAAAAACCACCTACTTTCAACATGCTCTTACAAATATTCAGAGGGTGAGATCAAAACCGAGAGTAAAAATTCGGTAATCAGGAATTGATGGTACGCAATCCACAACGTGCAAGAAAAAAGTATCCATGACAGCTATTAAAAGGCAGCTACTTTCGAAATGATGTCGCAAGTGTTCAAAGAGTGAGAGTAGCAACGAGACTGAAAATGTGGAAAATCAGGAATCCATTGGTCGCGCTCCACATTGTTCGCACAAGTTGTATTCATCTCAGCTTGTAAAAACAACCTAAATTCAACAAGACCGTGCAAGTTTCTAAAACGTAATAAGTTGACCGTCTGTCAAAATCACGGAATCAGGAATTGATGGCACGCGCCTCACACAGTGCGCACAGGTAGCACTAATCACAGCTAGTAAGATAGACCTACTTTCGACATGATCTTACAAGATTTGTAATAGTGATATTATCACCAAGCGTCAAAATCTTGTCAATCAGGAATTGATGGTAAGCGGTTCACACCCTGTGCAGAGGTAGTACTCATTACAGCTAGGAAAAACCACCTACTTTGAACATTCTCTTACAACTTTTCTAAGAATAAGATTATAACTGATGGTCAAAATGTCGGAAATCAGGAATTGGTTTGTCGGGGAGCACATCGTTCCTAAAAGTAGAAGTCATCAGAGGTAGTAAAAACCACCTTGATTCAACAGGGTCTTACAGGTTTTCAAAGAGTGAGATTATCGTCGAAAGTCAAACTCTGGGAAATCAGGAATTGATTAGACCTCCTCCACACAGGTACTCATCACAGCTACTAAAAACCATCTACTTTCAACTTGCTCTTACAAGTTTTCCAAGAGTGAGATTATGACCGAGAGTCAAAATCCCTAAAATCGGAAATTCATGGTAAGCCATCCACACCGCGCGCACAACTAGTACTCATGACAGCTAGTAAAAACCACCAACTTTTATCATGCTCTTACAAGTTTCAAAGAGCGAGATTTCCACCGAGACTAAAAGTGTGGACAATCAGGAATTGATGGGACGCGTTCCACATCTTCCGCTCGACTAGCGTTCAACACGGCTAGTGAAAACCAATTTTTTTGAACACGATCGTTCAAGTTTTCAGAGAGTGAGATGATGAGCGCCAGCCAAAATCTCAGAAATCATGAATTGATGGTACGCGCTTCACATGGTACGCAAAAGTAGCACTCATCAGGGCTTGTCGAAGCCACCAACCGACTTTGGAAGTCCTCTTACAAGTTTTTAAAGAGTGAGGTTATCACCGAGAGTCAAAATCTCGGAAGTCAGAAATTGATGGTCAGCTCTCAAAACCGTTTGCACACGTAGCACTCACCACAGCTAGTAGAAACCACCAACTTTCAACATGTTCTTACAACTTTTCAAAAAGTTAGATAATGCCCGAGAGTCAAAATATCTGAAATCCGGATTTAATGGTTAGCGTTCCACACCGTGCGCACAAGTAGCACTCATCACAGCTATTGAAAACCACCTACTTTACACATGCTCTTACAAGTTTTCAAAATGTGAGATTAAGACCGAGAGTAAAAACCTCGACACTAAGGACTTGATGGGACGTGCTCCACATTGTTCGCACAAGTAGTATTCATCCAAGCGTGTAAAAACACCTAAATTCAACAACACCTTGCAAGTTTTCAATTCGTGATATGACCGACAGTCAAAATCTCGGAAATCAGGAAGTGATGGCACGCTCCTCAAATCGTGTGCACAAGTAGCATACATCACAGCTAGTAGAAACCACCTACCACCTACAAGCTTTCATAGACTGAGATTATGACCGAGTGTCAAAATCTCAGATATCAGGAATTCATGGGACGCGCTCCAGACCGTGCGCACAAGTACAACTCATCACAGCTAGAAAAAAACACCTACATTCAACATCTCCTTACAACTTTGGAAAGAATAAGATTATGACCGAGAGTCAACATTTGGAAAATCAGGAATTGATGGGACGCGTTTCACACCATGCACACAAATAGTACTCTTCAAAGCTAGTTAAAAGTAACCTGCTTTCAACACGATCTTAAAAGTTTTCCAAGTTTGAGATTATGACCGACAGTCAAAATCTCGCAAATCGGGTATTGATGGCAAGCGATTCTCATCGTACGCACAAGTAGTACTCATCAAAGCTAGTAAAAACCACCTACTTTCAACATGCTCTTACAGGTTTACAAAGAGTGAGATTATGACTGATAGTCAAAATCTCGGAAATCAAGTAATGATGGTAAGCTCTCCACAGCGTGCGTGCAAGTAGTACTCGTCACAGCAAGTAAAAACCACCCACTTTTGACATGTTCTTATGATTTTTTAAACAGCGAGATTAGCGCGGAGACTCAAAACGTCGAAAATCAGGAATTCAAGGGATGCGCTTCACGTCGTCCGTTGGACTAGTACTCACCACAGCTAGTCAAAACCACCTAATTTGAGAATTTTCAAGTTTTTAAAGAGTGAGATTATGACCGACAGCCAAAATCTCGGAAATCATCAATTGATGGGACGCGCTACACATCGCGCGCACAAGTAGCAATCATCAGGGCTAGTAAAATCCACCTACCTTCGAAATCCTGTAACAAGTTTTCAAAGAGTGAGATAATAACCGACAGTGTAAATCTCTGAAATCAGAAATCGGTGGTAAGTTCTCCACACCATGCGCAAAGTAGTACTTATCACAGCTACCAAAAATCAACTACTTTGAACATGCTCTTGCAAGTTTGCAAAGAGTTAGATCATCACGAGAGTCCAAATCTCGGAAATCAGGAAATGATGGGACGCGCTCCTCATCCTGCGCACAAAAGTAGTACTCATCACAGCTAGTAAAAGCCACCTACGTTTATCATTTCGTAAAGTTTTCAGAGAGTGAGATTATGACCGAGAGTCAAAAGCTCGGAAATCGGGAATTCATGGTAAAGCACTCCACACCATCCACACAACTAGTACTCTTTACAGCTGGTAAAACCCTTACTTTGAACATGATCTTGCAATTTTTCAAAGAGTGAGATTGTGACCGGGCGTCAAAATCTCGGAAATCATGAAATGATGGCGCGCGCCTCCAGATCGTGGTTAGAAGTAGCACTCATCACGGCTTGTCGAAGCCACCTACTTTGGAAGTCCTCTTACAAGTTTTTAAAGAGTGAGATTATCACCGAGAGTCAAAATCTCGGAAATCAGGAAATTGATGGTAACCCTCCACACCGTGCACCCGTACTCATCACAGCTAGTAAAAAACACCAACTTTTCAACATGATGTTGCAAGTTTTCAAAGAGTGAGATTATGACCGACATTAAAAATATCATAAATCCGGAAGTGATGGGACACCCCTCAATAGTGCGATAACAGCTAGTAGAAAACCACCTACTTTTAACATCCTCTTATAAGCTTTCAAAGAGTGAGATTATGACCGCGAGAGTCAAAATCTAGGTGATCAAGAATTGATGGGACGCCCTCCAGAGCGTGCGCACAAGTAGAAACTCATCACAGCTAGCAAAAACCACCTACATTCAACATGCCCTTGCAAGTTTGAAAAGAGTGAGAGTATGACCGAGAGTCCAAAATTTGGCAAATCAGGACCTGATGGTACGCGTTTAACAGCTAGTAAAAACTAACTACTTTCAACATGCTCTTAAGTTGGAAAAAGGGTGATATTATGACACAGAGACAAATCTCGTAAATTAGGAAATGATGGGACGCGCTCCACATCGTGCGCAGAGTAGTACTTATTTACGACCCAAAGTCGAAAATTCGGAAATCAACAACTGATTGTACGCGCTCTCACACCGTGCGCCCCAAGCAGTACTCATCACACTAGTAAGAACAACCTACTTTCAAACATGCTCTTACAAGTTTTCAAAGAATGAGATGATTACCGAAACTCAAAATGTCGAAAATCAAGAATTGGTGGGACGCGCTCCACATCGTCCGCACGACTAGTATTCATCACAGCTAGTAAAAACCAGCTTGTTTGAATATGATCTTGAGGGTTTTCAAAACAGTGAGATTATGACCGACAGTCAAAATCTCGGAAATCAGGAATTTGATGGTAAGCTCTCCACACCGTGCGCACAAGTACACAGCTAGTAAAAAGCTGTTCTTACAAATTTTCAAAAGTGAGATTATGACAGAGTGAAAATCTCTGAAAACTGGAATTGATGGTAGCGTTCCACAGCGTGCGCATAGGTAGATTTCATCACAGCAAGTGAAAAACCAACTACTATCAACATGCTCTTACAAGTTTTCAAAGAGTGAGATAACGACCGAGAGTCCAAACCTCGCAACTAAGGAATTGATTGGTCACGCTCCACGTTGTTTCGCAACAGTAGTATTCTTCTCAGCTAGTAAAAACCAGCCATGCTCAAAAAGACCTTGCAAGTTTTCAAAGCGTAATAATATGACCGTCAGTCAAAATCTCGGAAACAGGAATGGATGGCACGCACCTCACACCGTACGCACAGGTAGGATTAACAACAGGATCTTGCAACATTTCTAAGAGTGATATTATCACCGAGAATCAAAATATCGGAAAATCAGGAATTGATGGGACGAGCTCCACACGATGCGCAAAAGTAAACTCATCACAGCTAGTAAAAACCACCTACTTTCAACATGCTCTTAAGAGTTTTCAAAGAGTGACATTATCACCGAGAGTCAAAAAATCGGAAATCAGGAAATGATGGGACGCGCTCCACATCGTGCACACAAGTGGTACTCTTAACAGCCAGTAAAAAGCACCTACTTTAATAATGTTCTTATTACTTTGAAAAGCGTGAGACTATGACATAGAGTCAAAATCTCCGAAATTAGGAAATGATGAGACGCGCTCCACATCGTGCACACAAGTAGTACTCATCACAGCTACTGAAAACCACCAACTTTTATCATGCTTTTACAAGTTTTGAAAGAGCGAGATTTCCACCGAGACTAAAAATGTGGAAAATCAGGAATTGATGGGACGCGTTCCACATCTTCCCCTCGACTAGCGTTCAATACAGCTAGTGAAAACCACTTTATTTGAACATGATCATTCAAGTTTTCAGAGAGTGAGATGATGAGCGCCAGTCAAAATCTCGGAAATCATGAATTGATGGTACGCGCTTCACATGGTGCGCAAAAGTAGCACTCATCACGGCTACTAAAAGCCACGTACTTTCGAAATCTTCTTAATAGTTTTCAAAGAGTGAGATCATCACCTGGAATCAAGATCTGGAAGGTCAGGAATTGATGGTAAGCTCTCCACACCGTGCGCACAGGTATTACTCACCACAGCTAGTAAAAAAACCTACTTTTAACATGCTCTTAGAAGTTTTTTAAAGAGTGAGATTATGACCGAGAGAACAAACCTCGCAATTAAGGAATTTATGGGTCTCGCTTCACATTGTTCGCACAAGTAGTATTCATCTCAGCTAGTAAAGAGCACCTAAATTCAACAAGACCTTGCAAGTTTAGAAAGCGTGGTAAACATGACCGTCAGTCAAAATGTCGGAAACAGGAATGGATGGCACGCACCTCATACCGTGCGCACCAGTAGGACCAATCACAGCTAGTAAAATCAACATGATCTTACTAGATTTCTCAACATGATCTTCCAAGATTTCTAAGAGTGAGATTATTACCGAAACTCAAAATGTCGAAAATCAGGCGTTGATGGGACGCGCTCCACATACTCCGCACGACTAGCATGCATCCCCGCTAGTAAAAAAAACCTACTTTGAACCTGATCGTCCAAGGTTTGAAAGAGTGAGATTATGACGGACAGTCCAAATCTCGGAAATCCGGAATTGATGGGACGACTCTGAAATCGTGCGCACAAGTAGCACACATCACAGCTAGTAGACATCACCTATTTTTAACATCCTCTTAAAAGCTTTCAAAGAGTGAGATATTGACCGAGAATCAAAATCTCGGATATCAGGAATTGATGATACGCGCTCCAGACTGTGCGAACAAGTAAACCAATCCAAGCTAGAAAAAACCACCTACATTATACATTGTTGGAACAAGTAGTATTCACCACAGGTATTAAAAACCACCAGCATCCTCTTACAAGTTTTCAAAGAGTGAGATTGTCATCGAGAATCGAAATCTCGAAAATCAGGAATTTTTTCGCACCTCCTCCACAGCGTGAGCAAAAAGAAGTACTCATCACAGGTACTTAAAACCACCTACTTTGAACTTGCTCCTAGAAGTTTTCCAAGAGTGAGATTATTGAGTAAGAGTCAAAATCTCGGAAATTTGAAATTCATGGAAATTCATTGGAAATTCATCACAGCTGGTAGAAATCACCAACTTTTAACATGCTGTTACAAGTTTTCAAAGAGTGAGATTATTACCGAGACTAAAAATCTCGTAAATCAGGAATTAATGGCACGCGCTCCTCACCGTCAGCTCAAATAGTACTCATCACAGCTAGAGAAAACCATTTACTTTCAACATTCTCTTACAAGTTTTTTAAGAGTGAGATTGTGGCCGCGAGTTAAAATCTCGCATATCAGGTATTGATGGGACGTGGTCCACATTGTTTCCACAAGTAGTATGCATCCCAGCTAATGAAAACCACCTACATTCAACATGCTCTTACAAATATTAAAAGGGTGAGATCAAAAGCCAGAGTAAAAATGTCGGTAATCAGGAATTTATGGTAAGCTCTCCAGAGCGTCCGCACAAGTAGTACTCACGACAGCTAGAGAAAACAACCTACTTTCAAAATGTTCTTACAATTTTTCAAAAAGTGAGAAATTCGGAAGTGATGGTAAGCTTTCCACAGCGTGCGCACAAGTAGTACTCAGCACAGATAGTGATAACCAGCTACTTTGAACATGCTCTTACAAGTTTTCAAAGAGTGAGATTATGACCGAGAGCCAAAACCTCGCAACGAAGGACTTGATGGGACGCGCTACACATTGTTCGCACAAGTAGTTTTCATCACAGGTAGTAAAGACCACCTAGAGTGAACATGCTCTTACAAGTTTTCAAAGAGTGAGATTATCATCGAGAGTCAAAATCTCTGAAATCAGGAATTGATGAGTACTACTTAAGCTCAGGGTGAGGAGCGCGTACCATCAATTTCCTGATTTTGAGTCAGGGTGATAATATAATCTCACTCTTTGAAAACTTGTAAGAGCATGTTAAGAGTTGGTGGTTTTTACTAGCTGTGATGAGTACTATTTGAGCTGACGGTGAGGAGCGCGTACCATTTATTCCTGATTTACGAGATTTTGAGTCTCGGTAATAATCTCACTCTTTGAAAACTTGTAAGAGCATGTTGATAGTAGGTGGTTTTAATAAGCTGTGATGATTTCTACGTGTGCGCACGCTGTGGAATGCTTACCATCAATTCCAGTTTTCAGAGATTTTGACTCTGTCGTAATCTCACCTTTAGAAAATTTGTAACAACATGTTGAAATTTGGTGGTTTTTACTAGCTGTGTACTTGTGCACACGGTGTGGAGAGCTTAACATCAATTCCTGATTTTCCAGATTTAGACTGTCGGTCATAATCTCACTGTTTATTTGTGCGTTGAAAGTAGCTGGCTTTTAATAGCTGTAAGGAATACTACTTTTACGCTGGGTGTGGAGGGCGTCCCATCAATTCCTGATTACCGACATTTTTACTCTTGCTTTTGCTCTTACCCTATGAATATTTGTTTTATGAATATTTGTTTTATGAATTTGATTTATGAATTTTGGTTTTCACTAGCTGTGACGAATACTACTTGTACAAGCAATGTGGAGCGCGTCCCACCAATACCCGATTTCGAGCTCACTCTTAAAACATTTTAAGAGCATGTTGAAAGGAGGTGGGTTTTACTAGCTGTGATGAGTATTACTTAAGCCCACGGTAAAGAGCGCGTACCATTAATTCCTGATTTACGAGATTTTGAGTCTCGGTGGTAATATAATCTCACTCTTTGGAAACTTGTAACAGCATTTTAAGAGTTGGTGGTTTTTGCTACCTGTGCTGTGACCAAGAGCCAAAACCTTGCAATGAAGGACTTGATGGGACGCGCTACACATTGTTCGCATAAGTAGTATTCAAGAGTGAGATTATGACCGAGAATCAAAAGGTCGGAAATCGGGAATTCATGGTAAGCTCTCCACACCGTGCACACAACAGGTACTCATCACAGCTGGTAAACCGCTTCCTTTGAACATGATCTTGCAAGTTTTCAAAGAGTGAGATTATGACCGACCGTCAAAATCTCGGAAAAAATGAATTGATGGCACGCGCTTGACATCGTGGCCAGAAGTAGCACTCATCAGGGCTTGTCGAAGCCACCAACCTACTTTGGAAGTCCTCTTACAAGTTTTTAAAGAGTGAGGTTATCACCGAGAGTCAAAAACTCGGAAGTCAGAATTTGATCGTCAGCTCTCAAAACCGTGTGCTAGTAAAAAACACCACCTTTCAACCTGTTGTTACAAACTTTTCAAAAAGTTGGATAATGACCGAGAGTCAAAATCTCTGAAATCCGGATTTAATGGTTAGCGTTCCACACCGAGCGCATAAGTAGCACTCATCAGAGCTATTGAAAACCACCTACTTCACACATGCTCTTACAAGTTTTCAAAATGTGAGATTAAGACCGAGAGTAAAAACCTCGACACTAAGGACTTAATGGGACGTGCTCCACATTTTTCGTACAAGTGGTATTCATCCCTGCCGGTAAAAACACCTAAATTCAACAACACCTTGCAAGTTTTCAATTCGTGATAATATGACCGACAGTCAAAATCGCGGAAATCAGGAATTGATGGTAAGCGCCCCAATCCGTGTGCAGAAGTAGTATTCATCACAGCTAGTAAAAACCACCTACTTTCAAAATGCTCTGACAAGGTTTCAAAGAGTGAGATGATGACCGAGATTCAAAATCTCACCTTCTTTCAACACTATCTTACAAGTTTTCTAATAGTGAGATTTTGACCGAGAGTTAAAATCTCGGAACTCAGGAAGTGATGGGACACGCTATATACCGAGCTCACAAGTAGTAGTCATCACAGCCAGTAAAAATCACCAGCTCTCAACTTGCTCTTACAAGGTTTGAAAGTGTGAGATGAAGAGCGAGAGTCAAAATCTCGGAAATCAGGAATTGGTGGTACGCGCTCCACACCGTGCGCACAAGTAGTATTCATCACACTTGTTAAAAACCACCTTCTTTCAACATGATATTCCAAGTTTTCAGGGAGTGAGATTATGACCGACAATTAAAATCTTGAAAATCAGGAATTGATGGGAAGCGCTCCACATAGCTAGTAAAAACCACGTCCTATCAGGTATTGATGGCAAGCGCTTCTCACCGTGCGCACAAGTAGTACTCATCACAGCTAGTAAAAACCACCTACTTTGAACATTCATTTACAAGTTTTAAAAGAATGAGATTATGACTGAGAGTCAAAATCTCAGAAATAAGGAATTGATGGGTCGGGGAGCACATCGTTCGCAAAAGTAGTATTCACGAGAGGTAGTAAAAACCACCAACATGCTCTTACAAGGTTTCAAAGAGTGAGATTCTCATCGAGAGTCGAAACCTCGAAAATCAGGAATTGATTGCACCTCCTCCACAGCGTGAGCACAAGAAGTACTCATCACAGTTACTGAAAACCACTTACTTTCAACTTGCTCTTAGACCTTTTCCAAGTGTGAGATTATGAGTGAGAGTCAAAATCTCGGAAATTGGAAATTCATCACAGCTAGTAGAAACCACCAACTTTTAACATGCTGTTACAAATATTCAAAGGGTGAGATCAAAAGCGAGAGTAAAAATGTCGGTAATCAGGAATTGGTGGTACGCGCTCCACACCGAGAGAAAAAGTTGTATTTGTCACAGGTAGTAACAACCAGCTACTTTCAACACGCTCTTACAAGTTTTCAAAAAGGGGGATTATTACCGAAATTGAAAACGTGGAAATATGGAATTGATGGGTCGTGCTCCACATTGCTCGCACAAGTTGTATTCATCTCAGCTTTTAAAACCACCTAAATTCAACAAGACCGTGCAAGTTTTCAAAGCGTGATAAGTTGACCGTCTGTCAAAATCACGGAATCAGGAATGGAGTGCACGCGCCTCACACCGTGCCCACTGGTAGCACACAAGTAATATTCATCACAGCTAGTAAAGCCCACCTACTTTCAACATGATCTTGCAAGTTTTAAGAGTGAGATTAACACAGACCCTCAAGATCTCGGAAATCGGGAAATGATGGGACATGCTCTACATCGTGCGTCAAAGTAGTACTCATCAGACCTAGTAAAATCCACCTAGTTTCAACATGCTCTTACAAGTTTTCAAAGAGTGAGATTATGACCCAGAGTCAAAATCTCTGAAATCCGGAATTGATGGTAAGCGCTCCAACCCGTTTACAGAAGTAGTACTCATCACAGCTAGTAAAAACCACCTACTTTCAACATTTATTTACAAGTTTTAAAAGAATAAGATTATGACTGAGACTCAAAATCTCGGAAATCAGGAATTGATGGGTCGGAGAGCACATCGTTCGCACAAGTAGTATTCACCACAGCTAATAAGAACCAACAACATGCTTTTACAAGTTTTCAAAGACTGAGATTGTCATCGAGGAATTGATGGGTCGGGGAGCACATCGCAAAAGTAGTATTCACGAGAGGTAGTAAAAACCACCAACATGCTCTTACAAGGTTTCAAAGAGTGAGATTCTCATCGAGAGTCGAAACCTCGAAAATCAGGAACTGATTGGACCTCCTCCACAGCGTGAGTACAAGAGGTACTCATCACAGGTACTGAAAACCACCTACTTTCAACTTCCTCTTAGAAGTTTTCCAAGAGTGAGATTATGAGTAAGAGTCAAAATCTCGGAAGTTGGAAATTAATGATCAGGAATTCATGGTAAGCGCTCCACACCGTGCGCAAAAGTAGTACTCATCACCGGTAGTAAAACCCACCTACGTTGAACATCCTCGTACAAGTTTTCAAAGAGTGAGATTATGACCGAGAGTCAAAAGGTCGGGAATCAAGAATTGACGGTAAGCTCTTCACTCCGTGCTCACAACTAGTACTCATCACAGCTAGTGAAACCGCTTACGTTCAACATGATCTTGCAAGTTATCAAAGAGTGACATTACGACCGAGAGTCAAATTCTAGTAAATCAGGAATTAATGGTAAGCGTTCCACACCATCCGACCTAGTAGTACTCGTCACAGCTAGTAAAAACAACCTACTTTCGACATGCTCTTACAAGTTTTGAAAGAGTGAGATTATTACCAAAACTGAAAACGTTTAAAATCAGGAATTGATTGGATGCGCTCTACATCGTCCGCACGATTAGTATTCATCCCAGCTAGTAAAAACCACCTACTTTCAACGTGCTCTTTCAAATATTCAAAGGGTGAGATCAAAAGCGAGAGTAAAAATTTCAGGAATTTATGATAAGCTCTCCACTCCGTGCGCCCAAGTAGTACTCACCATAGCTAGTAAAAAACAGCTAATTTCAACGTAGTCTTGCAAGCTCAGGAATTGATGGTACGCGCTTCAAACTGTGCGCAAAAGTAGTATCCATCACAGGTATTAAAAACCAACTACCTTCCAACATGATCTTGCAAGTTTTCAAAGAGTGAGATAATGATCGACAGTCAAAATCTCGGACATCAGTAATTGATGGGAGGCACCTCACATCGTGGGCACAAGTAGTACTCTTAAAAGCTAGAAAAAAAGCACCTACTTTCAATATGCTCTTAAAGGTTTGAAAAGGGTGAGATTTTGACCGAGAGTCAAAATCTCGGAAATTAGGAAATGATGGGACGCGCTCCACATCGTGCGCACAGTTAGTAGTAATCACAGCTACGAAAATCCACCTGCGCTGAACATGATCTTGCAAGTTTTCAAAGGGTGAGATTATGATGGACAGTCCAAATCTCGGAAATCGGAATTGATGGGACGCGCCTTACATCGTGCGAAAAAGTAGTACTCATTACAGGTAGTAAAACTACCATTTTTCAACATGATCTTGCAAGTTTTCAAAAAGCTACATTATGACCGAAAGTGAAAATCTCGGAAATAAGGAATTGATGGCTCGCGCCTCACATCGTACGCACAAGTCGCACTCATCACAGCTAGTAAAAACCACCTACTTTCAACATGCTCTTACAAGTTTACAAAGAGTGAGGTTATGACTGAGAGCCAAAATCTTGCAAATCAGGAATCGATGGTAAGCTCTCCTCACCGTGTGCACAAGTAGTAATCATCACAGCTAGTAAAAAACCACCAACTTTTAACATGATCGTACAAGTTTTCAAACAGCGAGATTAGCACCGAGACTCAAACTGTCGAAAATTACGAATTGAAGGGACGCGCTCGAGATCGTCAGCTCGACTAGTATTCAACTCAGCTAGTCAAAACCACCTAATTTGAACATGATCTTTCAAGTTTTTAAAGAATGAGATTATGTCCGACAGTCAAAATCTCGGAAATCATCAATTGATGGGACGCCCTATACATCGCGCGCATAAGTAGCATTCATCAGGGCTAGTAAAGGCCACCTACTTTCGAAATCCTCTTACAAGTTTTCAAAGAGTGAGATAATCACCGACAGTGTAAATCTCGCAAATCAGAAATTGATGGTAAGCTCTCCACACCGTGTGCAGAAGTAGTACTCACCACAGCTAGTAAAAACCACCTACTTCAACATGTTCTGACAAGTTTTCAAAAAGTGAGATAATGACCGAGAGTCAAAATCTCTGAAATCAGGAATTAATGGTAAGCGTTCCACAGCGTGCACACAAGTAGCACTCCTCACAGCTATTGGAAACCACCTACTTTCAACATGCTCTTAAAAATTTTTAAAAATATGAGATTATGACCGATTTTCAAAACCTTGCAACTAAGGACTTGATTGGACGAGCTCCACATTGTTCGCTCAAGTAGTATTCATCTCAGCTAGTAAAAACCAAGACCAAGACCTTGCAAGTTTTCAAAGCGTGATAATATGACCGTCAGTGAAAATCTCGGAATAAGGAATGGGTGGCACGTGCCTGATACCGTGCGCACAGGTAGCACTAATCCGAGCTAGTAAAATCCACCTACTTTCAACATGCTCTTACAAGTTTGAAGAGAGTGAGATTATGACATAGAGTCAAAATCTCGGAAATCAACAATTAATTGTACGCGCTCCACACCTTGCGTCCAAGTAGTAATCATCATAGGTAGTAAAAACCGCCTACTTTCAACATGCGGTTACAAGTTTTCAAAGAATGAGATTATTACCGAAACTTAAAACGTGGAAAATGAGGAATTGATTGGTAGCGCTCCACATTGTTCGCACAAGTTGTATTCATCTCAGCTTGTAAAAACCACCTAAATACAACAAGACCTTGCAAGTTTTCAAAGCGTGATAAGTTGACCCTCAGTCAAAATCTAGGAATCAGGAATGGATAGAACGCGCCTCAAACAGTGCGCACAGGTAGCACTAATCATAGCTAGTAAAATCCACCTACTTTCAAACATGATCTTACAAGATATCTAAGAGTGATATTATCACCGATAGTCAAAATCTCGCAAATCAGGAATTGATGCGACCCGCTCCACACCATGTGCACAAGTAGTACTCATCACAGCTAGTAAAAGCCACCTACTTTCAACGTGATCTTGCAAGTTTTCAAAGAGTGAGATTATGACCGACACTCAAAACTTCGCAAATACGGAATTGATAAGACGCCCCTCAAATCTTGCGCACAAGTAGCACACATAACAGCTAGTAGAAACATCCTCTTACAAGCTTTGAAGCAGTGAGATTATGACCGAGAGTCAAAATCTCGGATATCAGGATTGATGGCACGCGCGGCAGACCATGCGCACAAATGGAACTCATCAAAGCTAGAAAAAACCACCTACATTCAACATGTCCTTAGAAATTTGAAAAGAGTAAGATTATGACAGAGTCTTAATATGTAGTAAATCAGGAATTGACGGGACGCGTTTCACACCGTGCACAAAAGCAGTACTAATCACAGCTAGTAAAAAGTAACCTGCCTTAAACACGACTTCAAAAGTTTTCTAAGAGTGAGATTATGACGGAGAGTCAAAATCTCACAAGTCAGGTATTGATGGTAAGCGCTTTTCACCGTGCGTACAAGTAATATTCATCACAGCTAGTAAAAACCACCTACCTTCAAAATGCTCTTACAAGGTTTCAAAGAGTGAGATTATGGCCGAGAGTAAAAGTCTCGAAAATCAGCAATTGATGGAACTCGGTCAACACCGTGCGCACAAGAAGTATTCATCACAGCTTTTAAAAACAACCTACTTTCAACACTATCTTACAAGTTTTCTAATAGTGAGATTTTGACCGAGAGTTAAGATCTCGGAACTCAGGAATTGATAGGACACGCTATATACCTAGCTCACAAGTAGTACTCATCACAGCCAGTAAAAATCACCAGCTCTTAACTTGCCCTTACAAGGTTTAAAAGTGTGAGATGAAGAGCGAGAGTCAAAATCTCGGAAATCAGGAATTGGTGGTACGCGCTCCACACCGTCGCCACAAGTAGTATTCATCAAAGTTGTTAAAAACCACCTACTTTCAACATGATATTACAAGTTTTCAAAGGGTGAGATTATGAGCGACAGTCCAAATCTCGGAAAACAGGAATTGATGGGACGCGCCTTACATCGTGCGAAAAGGTAGCAGTCATCACAGGTAGTAAAAACCACCAACTTTCACCATCATCTTGCAAGTTCTCAAAGAGTTACATTTTGACGGGAAGTTAAAATCTCGCAAATCAGGAATTGATGGGTCGCGCACATCGTACGCACAAGTTGCACTCATCACAGCTAGTAAAAACCACCTACTTTCTACTACACCTACTACTACTACACCTACTTTCACCATCATCTTGCAAGTTCTCAAAGAGTTACATTTTGACGGGAAGTTAAAATCTCGCAAATCAGGAATTGATGGGTCGCGCGCATCGTACGCACAAGTTGCACTCATCACAGCTAGTAAAAACCACCTACTTTCAACATCCTCTTACAGGTTTACAAAGAGTGAGATTATAACTGAGAGTCAAAATCTCGCAAATCAGGAGCCGATGGTAAGCTCTCCACACCGTGCGCACAATTAGTACTTATCACAGCTAGTAAGACCCTCTACTTTCAGCATGCGCTTACAAGTTTTCAAAGAGTGAGATTATGACCGAGGGTCAAAATCTCGGCAATCATGAATCTGACACGCGCCTTACACCGTACGCAAAAGTAGTACTCTTAACAGCTAGTAAAAACCAAGTACTTTCAACATGCTCTTAAAAGTTTGAAAACAGTGAGATTATGGCAAAGAATCAAATTCTCGGAAATTAAGATATGATGGGACGCGTTCCACATCGTTCGCCAAGGTAGTCCTCATCACAGAGAGTAAAAACCATCTACTTTCAACATGCTCTTACAAGTTTTCAAAGAGTGAGATTATTACCGAAACTCAAAATGTCGAAAATCAGGAATTAATGGGACGCGCTCCACATCGTTCGACCGACTAGTATTCATCACAGCTAGTAAAAACCACGTACTTTGAACATGATCTTGCAAGTTTTCAAACAGAGAGATTATGACCGACATTCAAAATCTCGGAACTCAGGAATTGATGGTAAGCTCTTCACACCGTCGCACTAGTAGTACTCACCACCGCTAGTAAAAACAACCTACTTTCAACATATTCTTACAAATTTTCGAAAAGTGAAATTATGACAGAGAGTCGAAATCTCTGAAATCCGGAATGGATGGTAAGCGTTCCACAGCTTGCGCCGAAGTAGGAATCGTCACAGCTAGTGAAAACCACCTACTATCAACATGCTCTTACAAGTCTTCGAAGAGTGAGATTATGACCGAGAGTCAAAACCTCGCAACTAACGAATTGATGGGTCCCACTCCACATTGTTCGCACAAGTTTTACTCATCTCAGCTAGTAAAAAGCACCTAAATTCACCAAGACCGTGATAATATGACTTTCAGTGAAAATCTCGGAATCAGGAATGGATAGCACGCGTCTGAAACTGTGCGCACAGGTAGCACTAATCACAACTAGGTAAAACCACATACTTTCAACGTGATCTTGCAAGTTTCCAAAGAGTGACATTATGACCGACCATCTAAACTTCGGAAATCCGGATTAGATGGGAGGACCCTCAAATCTTCCGCACAAGTAGCACATATAACAGCTAGTGGAAACCACCTACTTTTAAAATCCTCTTACAAGCTTTGAAAGAGTGCGATTATGACCGAGAGTCAAAATCTCGGATATCAGGAATTGATGGGACGCGCTCCAGACAATGCGCACAAGTAGGACTCATCACAGCTAGAAGAAACCAAATACATTCAACATGTCCTTACAACTTTGAAAAGAGTGACATTATGAGCGAGTGTCAAAATTTGGCAAATCAGGAATTGATGGGACGCGTTTCACACCGTGCGCACAAGTACTACTCACCAGAGCTCGTAGAAACCATCTACTTGCAACATGTTTTTACAAGTATTCAAAAAGTGAGATTATGACCGAGAGTCAACATCTCTGAAATACGGAATTGAGGGTAAGCGTTCCACAGCGAGCGCACAATTAGTACTCATCACAGTTAGTTAAAACCACCAACTTTCAACATGCTCTTACAAGTTTACAAAATGTGAGATTGTGACCGAGAGTCGATTATTGATGGGACGTGCTCCACATTGTTCGCACAAGTAGTATTCATCTCAGCTAGTAAAAACTACCTCAATTCAACAAGACCTTGCAAATTTTTAAGGCGTGATAATATGACCGTCAGTCAAAATCTCGGAATAAGGAATGGTTGGCACGCGCCTGATACTGTGCGCACACGTAGCACTAATCAGAGTTAGTAAAATCCACCTACCTTCAACATGCTCTTGGAAATTTTCAAATAGTGAGATTATCACGGAGAGTCCAAATCTCGGAAATGAGGAAATAATGGGACGCGCTCAACATCGTGAGCACAAGTAGTACTGTTACAGCTAGTAAAACCCACCTACTTTCAACATGCTCTTACACGTTTGAAAAAAGTGAGATTTTGACATTGAATGAAAACGATGGGACGCGCTCCACATCGTCCGCAAAGTAGTACGTATCACAGCTAGTAAAAACCACCTTCTTTCAATACGCTCTTTCAAGTTTTCAAAGAGTGAGATTATCACCGAGAGTCTAAATCTCGGAAATCAGGAAGTGATGGGACGCGCTCCACATCCTTCGCACAAGTAGCACTCTAAAGAGCTAGTAGAAACCACTTACTTTCAACATGCTCTTACAAGTTTGAAAAGAGTGAGATTATGATCGAGGGTCCAAATTTTGGAAATCAGGAAATGATGGGACGCGCTCCACATCGTGAGCAAGAGTAGTACTCATCACAACTAGTAAAAACAACCTACTTTCAACATGCTCTTACAAATATTCAAAAGGTGAGATCAAAAGCGAGAGTAAAAATGTCGGTAATCAGGAATTGATGGTACGCAATCCACAACGTGCACAAAACTAGTATCCATCACAGCTATTAAAAAGCAACTACTTTCAACATGATGTGGCAATTTTTCAAAGAGTGAAATTAGCAAACTCAAAATGTCGAAAATCAGGAATTTATATTACGCGCTCCACATCGTGCGTTCGACTAGTAATCATCACAGCTAGTAGAAACCACCTATTTTCAACATGCTCTTATAAGTTTTCAAAGAGTGAGATGATGAAGGAGAGTCAAAATCTCGGAAATCCGACATTGAGGGCGCTCCACACCGGGTAGAGAAGTAGTACTCATCACAGCTATTAAAAACCACCTACTTTGAACATTCTCTTACAAGTTTTAAAACAATGAGATTATGACTGAGAGTCAAAATCTCGGAAATCAGGAATTGGTTGGTCGGGGAGCACATCGTTTGCACAAGTAGTATTAATGAAAGGTAGTAAAAACCACCTAGGTTCAACACACTCTTAAAAGTTGTCAAAGAGTGAGATTATCATCGACAGTCAAAATCACGGAAATCGGGAATTGATTGGACCTCCTCCACACCGTGAGCACGAGAAGTTCTCATCACAGCTACTGAAAACCACCTACTTTCAACTTGCTCTTAGAAGTTTTCAAAGAGTGAGATTATGACCGAGAGTAAAAATCTCGGAAATCGGAAATTCATGGTAAGCGCCCGACACCGCGCGTGCAAGTAATACTCATCACAGTTAGTAAAAACCACCTACTTACAACCTGCTCTTATAAGTTTTCGAAGATTGAGATTATGAACGAGAATCAAATCGCTGAAATCCGGAATTGATGGTAAGCGCTCCACACCAGCTACTTTCAACATGCTTTGACCACTTTTCTGAGAGTGAGATTAGGACCGAGAGGCAAAATCTCGCAAATCAGGAATTAAATGGACGCGATCCACATCGTGCAAACAAGTAATATTAATCACAGCTAGTAAAGACCTGCTACTTTGAACATGATCTTGCAAGTTTTCAACATCGACCCTCAACATCTCGGAAATAGGGGAAAGATGGAACGCGCTCTACATTGTGCGCACTAGTAGTACTCATCAGAGCTAGTAAAATCCACCTAGTTTCAACAAGCTCTTACAAGTTTTCAAAGAGTGAGATTATTACCCAGAGTGAAAATCTCTGAAATCCGGAATTGATGGTAAGCGCTCCAACCCGTGTGCAGAAGTAGTACTAATCACAGCTAGTAAAAACCACCTACTTTGAACATTCCCTTACAAGTTTTAAAACAATGAGATTATGACTGAGGGTCAAAATCTCGGAAATAAGGAATTGATGGGTCGGGGAGCACATCGTTTGAAAAAGTAATATTCACCACAGGTAGTAAAAACGACCTACATGCTCTCACAAGTTTTTAAAGAGTGAGATTCTCATCTAGGGTCGAAATCTCGGTAATCTGGAATTGATTGGACCTCCTCCAAAGCGTGAGCACAAGAAGTACTCATCACAGGTACTGAAAACCACCTACTTTCAACTTGCTCTTAGAACGTTTCCAAGAGTGAGATTATGAGTGAGAGTCAAAATCTCGGAAATTAGAAATTCATGGCAAGTGCTCCACATCGCGGGTACAATTAGTACCCATCACAGCTAGTAGAAACCACCACCATGCTCTTACAAACATTCAAAGGGTGAGATCAAAAGCGAGAGTAAAAATGTCGGTAATCAAGAATTGATGGTAAGCTCTCCACATCGTCCGCACAAGTAGTACTCGCGACAGATAGAGAAAACAACCTACTTTCAACATGTTATTACAAGTTTTCAAAAAGTGAGATAATGACCGAGAGTCAAAATCTCGGAAATAGGGATTTGAAAGGAGGCTCTGCACATCGTTCGCACAAGTAGTATTCATCATAGTTTGAAAAAAGAAACCTGCTGTGAACATGTTCTTACAAGTTTCCAAAGAGTGAGATTATGGCCGAGATTCCAAATCTCTGAAATTCGGACGTCGTGGTAAGCTTTCCTTAGCGTGCGCACAAGTAGTACTCATTACAGATAGTGACAACCACCTACTTTGAACATGCTCTTACAAGTTTTCAAAGAGTGAGCTTATGACCGAGAGCCAAAACCTCGAAACGAAGGACTGGATGGGAAGCGCTACACATTGTTCGCACAAGTAGTATTCATCACAGGTAGTGAAGACAACCTAGATTGAAGATGCTCTTACAACTTTTCAAAGAGTGAGATTATCATCGAGAGGCAAAATCTCTGTAATCAGGAATTGATTGGACCTCCTCCACACCGTAAGCACAAGAAGTACTCATCACAGCTACTGAAATCCACCTACTTTCACCTTTTTCTTAGAAGTTTTCAAAGAGTGAGATTATAAAAGAAACTCAAGGAATCAGGAATTGATGAGAGACGCTGCACATCGTCCGCACGACTAGTATTCATCACAGCTAGTAAAAACCACTTACTTTGAACATGATCTTGCAAGTTTTCGAAGAGTGAGATTATGACCGGCAGTGTAAATCTCGGAAATCATGAATTGATGGGACGCGCTCCACACCGTGCGCAAAGGTAGGACTAATCACAGCTAGTAAAATCCACCTACTTTCAACATGATCTTACAGGATTTCTAAGAGTGATATTATCACCGAGAGTCAAAATCTCGGAAATCAGGAATTCATGGGACGCGCTCCGCACCATGCGCACAACTAGTACTCATTATCAACATCCTCTTAAGAGTTTTCAAAGAGTGAGATATTGACCGTGAGTCAAAATCTCGGAAATCAGGAAATGATGGGACGCGCTCGACATCGTGCGCACAAGTAGTACTCTTAACAGCTAGGAAAAACCACCTACTTTCAACATGTTCTTCCAATTTTCAAACAGTGAGATTATGACGGAGTGTCAAAACCTCGCAACTAAGGACTTGATTGGACGAGCTCCACATTGTTCGCTCAAGTAGTATTCATCTCAGCTAGTAAAAACCACCTAAATTTAACACGACCTTGCAAGTTTTCAAAGCGTGATAATATGACCGTCAGTGAAAATCTCGGAATAAGGAATGGGTGGCACGTGCCTGATACCGTGCGCACAGGTAGCACTAATCCGAGCTAGTAAAATCCACCTACTTTCAACATGCTCTTACAAGTCTGAAGAGAGTGAGATTATGACATAGAGGCAAAATCTCGGAAATCAACAATTAATTTTACGCGCTCCACACCGTGCGCCCAAGTACTCATGACAGGTACTAGAAACCACCTACTTTCAACATGCGCTTACAAGTTTTCAAAGAATGAGATTATTACCGAAACTGAAAACGTGGAAAACCAGGAATTGATTGGTGGCGCTCCACAATGTTCGCATAAGTTGTATTCATCTCAGCTTGTAAAAACCATTTAAATTGAACAAGACCTTGCAAGTTTTCAAAGCGTGATAAGTTGACCTTCACTCAAAATCTCGGAATCAGAAATGGATAGCACGCGCCTCAAACCGTGCGCACAGGTAGCACTAATCATAGCTAGTAAAATCCACCTACTTTCAACGTGATCTTGCAAGTTTTCAAAGGGTGAGATTATGACCGACAGTCAAAACTTCGCAAATCCGGAGTTGATGGGACGCCCCTCAAATCTTGCGCACAAGTAGCACACATAACAGCTAGTAGAAACCACCTACTTTTTACATCCTCTTACAAGCTTTGAAAGAGTGAGATTATGATCGAGAGTCAAAGTCTCGGATATCAGGAATATATGGCACGCGCTCCAGACCATGCGCACAAGTAGAACTCATCACAGCTAGAAAAAACCACCTACATTCAACATGTCCTCAGAAATTTGAAAAGAGTGAGATTATGACAGAGTGTCAAAATTTGGCAAATCAGGAGTAAATGGGACGCGTTTCACACGGTGCATACAAGCAGTACTCATCACAGCTAGTAAAAGGTAACCTGCTTTAGACACGATCTTAAAAGTTTTCTAAGAGTGAGATTATGACCGAGAGTCAAAATCTCGTAAGTCAGGAATTGATGGTAAGCGTTTCTCACCGTGCGCACAAGTAGTACTCCTCAACCAGCTCCTTTCAACATGCTTTCACCACTTTTCAGAGAGTGAGATTAGGACAGAGAGGCAAAATATCGCAGATCAGGAATTAATGGGACGCGATGCACATCGTTCACACAAGTCATATTCCTCTCAGCTAGTCAAAACCACAACATGACAACATGATCTTGCAAGTTTTCAGAGTGAGATTAACACCGACACTCAATATCTCGGAAATCACGAAATGATGGGACGCGCTCCACATCGTGTGCACAAGTAATATTCATCACAGCTAGTAAAAACCATCTTCTTTCAAAATGCTCTGACAAGGTTTCAAAGAGTGAGATGATGACCGAGATTCAAAATCTCACCTTCTTTCAACACTATCTTACAAGTTTTCTAATAGTGAGATTTTGACCGAGAGTTAAAATCTCGGAACTCAGGAAGTGATGGGACACGCTATATACCGAGCTCACAAGTAGTAGTCATCACAGCCAGTAAAAATCACCAGCTCTCAACTTGCTCTTACAAGGTTTGAAAGTGTGAGATGAAGAGCGAGAGTCAAAATCTCGGAAATCAGGAATTGGTGGTACGCGCTCCACACCGTGCGCACAAGTAGTATTCATCACACTTGTTAAAAACCACCTTCTTTCAACATGATATTCCAAGTTTTCAGGGAGTGAGATTATGACCGACAATTAAAATCTTGAAAATCAGGAATTGATGGGAAGCGCTCCACATAGCTAGTAAAAACCACGTCCTTTGAACATGGTCTTGCAAGTTTTCAAACAGTGAGATTATGACCGACATTCAAACTCTCGGAAGTCAGGAACTGATGGTAAGCTCTTCACACCTTGCGCACAAGTAGTACTCACCACCGCTAGTAAAAAAGACCTACTTTCAACATGTTCTTTCAAGTTTTCAAAAGTTGAGATTATGACAGAGAGTCAAAATCTCTGGAATCCGGAAATGATGGTAAGTGTTCCACAACGTGCGCACAAGTAGTAATAATCACAGCTAGTGTTTTCGAATAGTGAGATTATGACCGAGAGTCAAAACCTGGCAACTAAGAAATTGATGGGTCGCGCTCCACATTGTTCGGACAAGTTGTATTCATCTAAGCTACTAAAAAGAACCCAAATTCACCAAGACCTTGAAAGTTTTCAAATCGTGATAATATCACCGTTAGTCAAAATCTCGGAAATCATGAATTGATGGGACGCGCTCCACATCGTGCGCTTAAGTACGACTCATCACGGCTAGTAAAAGCCACCTACTTTCGAAATCGTCTTACAAGTTTTCAAAGAGTGAGATTATCACCGAGAATCAAAATCTCGGAAATCAGGAATTCATGGTAAGCTCTCCAAACATTGCGCACAAGTACTACTCACCACAGCTAGTGAAAACAACCTAAAAGTTTTCAAAAAGTGAGATTATGACCGAGAGTCAAAATCTCGGAAATCAGGATTTGACGGGACGCGCCCCACATCATTCGCACGAGTAGTATTCATCATAGTTGAAAAAAAAAAACCTGCTTTCGACATGTTCTTACAAGTTTCGAAAGAGTGAGATTATGACCGAGAGTCGAAATCTCTGAAAGCCGGAATTGATGGTAAGCGCTCCACACCGTGTGCAGAAGTAGTATTCATCACAGCTAGTAAAAAACACCTACTTTGAACATTCTCTTACAAGTTTTGAAAGAATGAGATTATGACTGAGAGTCGCTTCTCACCTAGCGCTCAAGTAGTACTCATCACAGCTAATAAAAACTACCTTCTTTCAACAAGCTCTTACAAGTTTTTTAAGAGTGAGATTGTGACCGAGAGTTAAATTCTCGCAAATCAGGTATTGATGGGACGCGCTCCACATTGTTTGCTCAAGTAGTATTCATTACAGCTAGTTAAACCAGCTACTTTCAACATGATCTTGCAAGTTTTCAAAGAGTCAGATAATGATCAACAGTCAAAATCTCGGACACCAGGAATTGATGGAAAGTGCCTCACATCGTGCGCAAAAGTAGTACTCATCACAAGGATACTTCACAAATTAATGTGATCAAGTAAGCTGAAGCCACTCAAAGGGCACTAAGGCCACAAGGTAGCGGGCATTACCCCTTAAAGCTACGTAAGCAAAGATTGAGCCCAAGCATTAGCAGCCATGGACAGCTGTTTCGGCCTTATTAGGCGTCATCAGCATGGAATAGCTAATGCTCAGGCTCAAGTACCCACATATCAGTAAAACAAGAAATGAAAACGTAAGGCTTGTGGGATGTTGCTGGAGTGACAAGGATACTTCACAAATTAATGTGATCAAGTAAGCTGAAGCCACTCAAAGGGCACTAAGGCCACAAGGTAGCGGGCATTACCCCTTAAGGGTGAATATCTCGGAAATCAGGAATTGATGGGACGCGCCTCACACCGTGCGCACAACTAGTACTCATCACAGCTAGTAAAACCACCTCATTTCAACATTATCTTGCAAGACCGAGAGTCAAAAGGTCTTAAATCAGGAATTGATGGTAAACGCTCGTCACCGTGCCCAAAAGTAGTGCTCATCACAGCTAGTAAAAGCCACCTACTTTGAACATGTTCGTACAAGTTTTCAAAGAGTGAGATTATGACCGAGAGTCAAAAGGTCGGAAATGGGGAAATGATGGTAGGCTCTCCACACCGTGCACACAACTAGTACTCATCACAGCTAGTAAAACAGCTTACTTTCAACATGTTCTTGCAAGTTATCAAAGTGTGAGATTATGACAGAGACTCAAAGTCTCGTAAATCTCCTGATGATAGGAAGCGCTCCACACCGTTCGCCCAAGTAGTACTCATCACAGCTAGTAAAAACCACCAAGTTTGAACATGATCGTACAAGTTTTCAAAGAGTGAGATTATCACCAAGAGTCAAAATCTCGGAAATGAGGATTCGATGGGACGCGCTGCACATCATTCGCACAAGTTCTATTGATCATAGTTGAAAAAAATACGTACTTTCAACATGCTCTTTCAAGTTTTTAAAGAGTGAGATTATGACCGAGAGTCAAAATCTCTGAAATCCGGAATTGATGGTAAGCTTTTCACAGCGTGCGCACAAGTATTACTCATCACAGCTAGTAAAAACCACCTACTTTGAACTTGCTCTTGCAACTTCAAACAATGTTCTATCTGAACATCAGTCAGGCTTCAGAAAACGACACTCTGCACAAACTGCTGTTACGTATCTCACAGACTTCATCCTGGAGCGCATGGACAAGCAGGAAATGACCGGGGCTGTATTTATTGACCCTACGGTATGGAGAGCTTACCATCAATTCCTGATTTCCGAGATTTTGACTCTCCGTGAAAATATCTCTCTTAGAAATCTTCTAAGATCATGTTGAAAGTAAGATGATTTTACTAGCTGTGATTAGTCCTACCTTTGCGCACGGTGTGGAGCGCGTCCCATCAATTCCTGATATCCGAGATTTGACTCGCGATCATAATCTCACTCTTTAAAATCTTGTAACAGGATGTTAAAAGTAGGTGGTTTCTACTACCTGTGATGTGTGCTACTTGTGCGCACGATTTGAGGGGCGTCCTATCAATTCCAGATTTCTGAGATTTTGACTGTCCGTCATAATCTCACTCTTTGAAAAGTTGCAAGATCATGTTGAAAGTAGATGGTTTTTACTAGCTGTGATGAATACTAGTCGTGCTGACGATGTGGAGCGCGTTCCATCAATTCCTGATTTTCGACATTTTGAGTTTCGGTAATAATCTCACTCTTAGAAATCTTGTAAGATCCTGTTGAGAAATCTTCTAAGATCACGTTGATTTTACTATCTGTAACTAGTCCCACCTGTACGCACGGTATGAGGTGCGTGCCATCCCTTCCTGTTTCCGAGATTGTGACTGACGGTCATGTTATCACGCTTTGAAAACTTGCAAGGTCTTGTTGAATTTATGTGGTTTTTACTACCTGAGATGAATACTACTTGTGCGAACATTGAGGAGCGCGACCCATAAATTCCTTAGTTGCGAGGTAATAATCTCACTCTTTGAAAACTTGTAAGAGCATGTAGATAGTAGGTGGTTTTCACTAGCTGTGATGAGTACTAGTACTGCGCACGGTGCGGAGAGCTTACCATCAGTTTCTGATTTCCGACCTTTTGACTCTCGGTCATAATCTCACTGTTTGAAAACTTGTACGAGCATGTTCAAAGTAGGTTGCTTTTACTAGCTGTGATGAGTACTACTTTAGCGCACGGTGTTGAGCGCTTACCATCAATTCCTCATTTAGGACATTTTAACTCTTGGTCTTCCAAGATCATCTTGAAAGAAGGTGGTTTTACTAGCTGTGATGAGTACTAGTTGTGCGTATGTATGTATGTATGTATGTAAGACTTTATTTAAACACGGAAAATCATCAGTTAAGTATTACAAGTTAAAAACTAAGACTATTTACAACTAACTGCTTTACATGATTGCCGTGTGGGAATCCGATATGTTGGATACCTTCTTCAGATTTCGCTTAAATTGATCAACAGATCCGACATTTTTTAAGCTATCGGGCAAGTTATTCCATAACTTGGCCCCGCTATAGGAGAAGCTACGTTTTAAATAATTGGTTCTTGGTTTCGGCAATGCCAGTTTTCCCTCAGAGTTTCTCAGGTTGTAATTAGAGTAGCTCTGAGCAAAAAGACGTTGGAGATATTCCGGGGTAAGACCATTCATTGTTTTATACATTATTAAGGCTTTCTGTTTCTTTCGTCTTATTGATAGCCTCTCCCAGTTAAGGGTGGATAGGAGGTGGTCCGAGTTCGTATCAAAGGGCAATTTTGTAATTATTCTAGCTGCTCGATTCTGCAATTTTTGGAGCTTATCACTCAAGTAGCCACTAAGACAGTCCCAAACCGGGCTGCAGTAATCAAAGTTTGGCAAAATTAGCGCGTTATAAATTTGAATGGCAGTTTCCTTCGGAATAAAGGGTCGCACCCGTTTGAGGGCACCTATAGCTGTGTGAGGCGGTGTGAGGCGGTGTGAGGCGCTTCCCATCAATTCCTAATTTCCGAGATATTAGCTGTCGGTCATAATCTAACTCTTTGAAAAGTTGCCAGATCATGTTGAAAGTTGGTTGTTTTTACAAGCTGTGATAAGTACTACTTTTGCGAACGGTCAGGAGAGCTTACCATCGATTCCTGATTTGCGATATTTTGCCTCTCGGTCATAATCTCACTCTTGTAAGAGCATGTTGAAAGTAGTTGGGTTTTACTAGCTGTGATGAGTACTACTCGTGCGATCATTATCTCACTCTTTGAAAACTTGCAAGGTCATGTTGAAATTAGTTCGTTTTTAATAGCTGTGATGAATACTACTTTTGGGCACGGTGTTGAGCGCATACCATGAATTCCTGATTCCCGACATTTTTACTTTCGCTTTTGATCTCACCCTTTGAATATTTGTAAGAGCATGTTGAAAGTAGGTGGTTTTCACTACCTGTGATAAATACTACTTGTGCAAACAATGTGGAGCTCGTCCCATCAATACCTGATTTGCGAGATTTTAGCTCCGCCTCACGATCTCACTGGTAAGAGCATGTCGAAAGTAGGTGGTTTTTACTAGCTTTGATGAGTACTACTTGAGCGCACGGTGAGAAGCGCGTACCATTAATTCCTGATTTACGATATTTTGAGTCTCGGTGATAATATAATCTCACTCTTTGAAAACTTGTAAGAGTATGTGAAAAGTTCTTGGTTTTTACTAGCTGTGATGAGTACTACTTTTACTTGCGGTGTGGAGCGCTTACCGAGAATGTCCGATTTCCGAGATTTCCACTCTTGGTCATAATCTCACTCTTTGAAAAGTTCTAAAAGCAAATTGAAAGTAGGTGGTTTTCAGTACCTGTGATGCGTACTTCTTGTGCTCACGGTGTGGACGAGGTCCAATAATTTCCTGATTTCCGAGATTTTGATTCTCGATGTTAATCTCTCTCTTTGAAAACTTGTAAGAGAGTGTTGAATCTAGGTGGTTTTTACTACCTTTGATGAATACTACTTGTTGGAACGATGTGCTCCCCGACCAACCAATTCCTGATTTCCGAGATTTTGACTGTCAGTCATAATCTCATGTATGCCGAGAGCGGCGCCCTAAGACAAAGTACAGTCACGAAAGAGTCAAAACGCTGATGTTTGAGGACGTGCGTGCGGCTAGGGATCACTGAATCACAGACACACGTGTGGATGAATTTGGCCACTTAAGTGGCATTTATTACAAACCGATTACAAATACTAATGTATTAGATTAATAAAATCTCATGGCCTTGTGCAAGCTGATAGTTATTGATTCAGTGAATTAAGTTGGGGCGAAAAACAGCCCATAAACACAAAGGTAGCAAAAGCAGAGGCGGAGTCAAGGGGAAGGAGGAAGGGGTTGAAGAAACGAAATACCGTAACTCGGGAATCTTTCGAAGTTATGCTATCACGATTGGCGTTGGCAGAAAAAGGGGCGAGTGATAGCGAGACTCACGAATTTATATCCTTCACTGCGTATGGTGTCCTAAAAATCGCTATCTTGATCTCAACCTCTACAGCCTGCACCCAAAGATAAGATAAGGCCCCGCGTCATCATAAAACCCATTATCGCGCGACAATAATGGGCAATTTATGCCGAGAGCGGCGCCCTAAGACAAAGTACAATCACGAAAGACTCAAAAAGCTGATGTTTGGGGACGTGCGTGCGGCTAGGGATCACTGAATCACAGACACACGTGTAGATTAATTTGGCCACTTAAGTGGCATTTATTAAAAACCGATTACAAATACTAATGTATTAGATTAATAAAATCTCATCGCTTAGTGCAAGCTGATAGTTATTGATTCAGTGAATTAAGTTGGGGCGAAAAACAGCCAAAAGCCACAATTTGTGGCGAGCCCCAACCAAAGCCGCAGGCACGCGCACCAAAAGACAAAACATTAACCAGTCCCTGCAATGAGAAATGAGGAAGAATAAACAAGGGCTTGTCGAACGTCGTTGCCCCAGCCCGTGCCTGAAAGGCAAGCGTGCTCAGACATGACCTTGTTTGGAACACTAACAAAACTGACATTCGTTGCGAGGCAAAGGAGGACAAACACCAGCCCGTGTCTGAGCGTTGTCAGATTATTACCATACCTTTATGTAAAACTAAAACTAAAACTGAAACTAAAATTGAAGGTAAGTTTAGAACTAGAAAGACTACCGTAGCCCCGGACGAAAGGGCGAAATTATTCGTGAGAAAAAAGTGAGAAAACTCACCCAGTCTCTGAGCTAAGGTCAGAGTAAGGAGGTCGCAATTTTTTTTTAAAGAAACATGAAGTAAGGCTAAACTCGCTGCTCCCTAACATAATGCTGCTAACAAGCTGGTGATGACATAGAAAAATTATAGAAAAACTATGGCCCCAGCCCATGACTGAAAGGCGAGAGTAAGCCTATGATACCCCGTAGGATTGACGGATATATAGTTTAAATGCGTCGGATTTCCAACGGCCAAGGTGGCGAATTGGGGCATCGGATAAGCCTCTTTCGGCAGCCCAGGAAGCGGTGCCGATTCGGAAAGAGTGAGACTTGTATTTGGCGGAATCAAGCCAACAAAAAGTTAGCGCTTGCTGAAGTTGTTGTGTAAATTGGCCAGTTTTCACTGGAGATCCGGCAGAAAAACAAAACAAAGGACCGGGCGATGAACCCCTAACGGAGGAATAACGGTACAAATAAGACACTGGGCAAAGCTCTGTTCCCTCGGCACGTTCCAGAACAACCGAGAAAGGATGCCTGTTAGTGTTATGCTTAAAATCCTTAATGACAATGGTCGCCGAGGTCACGAAATTCTGTTTAAAGTGGAAATGAAGGTCCTGTATTGGTAATAAAGGTTTCAAAGTCGCACCCTTGGCCGTGAGTTCACCGAAACGGAAAAACCATAGAAAGCTACCAAAAACATAGTTTGGTACAGTAACCTTTGGAACGCCGAAGAATTTGTATTATTTAAGGCGCCAGGAGGTTGTAAAACTCTACGGGTTATTGGAAGCCTAACATCCGGTGATAAGTGAAGCTTGCTATGAGCCGCTAACAGCTTTTGCACTAAAAATTTTTTAGTGGGATCAGGAAAATTACCTAACTTGTGAACGTAACTTAAAGCGGAGACATATGTGAAGATTGTGGAGGATGTAAACTTTCTCGCTGAAAGATAATATATAAATACTGCTAAATTGTTGACCGAGACGGGAAGGAGTGCGTAATGAGAGTCACAAAATTCAGAGTAAAACTCGACATATGTCTTCCACGCTCGTGTGTAAGTCTTACGGGATCCCTCAGAAATAGCTGAATGCAGCAGCTCGCTTAAATGATGTGCCAGTTGCTGGGTAGTAAGGTTCCCGGAACCGGCGTGGGTTGTTCGTCTGCGTAAAGTGCTAACAAACGGAATTTCTCTATCTGTAAGCGAGATAAAGCATCGCTTTCGCGATTAACGCAACCGGCGATATGTTTAGCATGGAAAAGAACACTATACGTTTGCTCGCCATAAGTGGTCCCCAAATCTCAATCGCCAGGACAATAGGAAACAACTCTAGAATAGCAATATTGAGTTCCTTCCAGGTATCGGGCCATTCCCCAAAAAAACCAGTGTTTGCCAAATATCACGGCATAACCAAGTGAACCCGCCGCGTCCGTAAATAGCTTGAGAGTTTTGGAGGTGACCCAACGAGAACTGAGGAAAAACAATTTGCCGCTCAGGAACTCGTTCAGGAACTCGAGCCACATGTGGAGGTCATGTTTACTTTCCTTGGTTAGTCTAACATGATGTGTGTGTTTGCGGATGCCAATTAAACGGCCAAGAAGAAAGGCGCGTCCGGGCACGACAAGAGAACAGGCAAAATTGAGAAGGCCTATTAAAGACTGAAGTTCTTTTAAAGTAACGCTTTTACGCGAGCAAAAAGAACTCAGCTGTTGTCGGCATTTGGCAAGTTTGTCATCGGGTAAACGAGCCTCCATCGATACGGTATCCAAAGTGATGCCTGCAAATTGCAAGGTAGTGGCTGGCCCCATGGTCTTTTCATCGGCTATCGGAACGCCGATTCGGTGACATAAATGAAGAAAATTATTGAGGTCAATCTGACATTTGGCCTCAGAGGGCGCGAGAAATAAAAAATCGTCCAAAATGTGGATGATCGCCGAAGCATGGAGTTTACTCTTGGCGATCCATTCTAGGGCGGTGCTGAATGTTTCAAATATATTACATGACGAGGAACACCCCATGGGAAAGCATGTGTCAAAGTAAAATTTGCCTTGCCCGTCCATTCCCAGCAACGGAGAATCGCTGGAAGTTACAGGAATGATTCTAAAGGCGGACTTAATGTCTGTTTTTGCCAGAAAACAACCTTGCCCCAAAGATTTATTAAGACCTATAGCATCTTCAATTGTGGCGTAGCGAACAGAGGCGAGTTCTTTAGGAATACCGTCATTAACGGAGAACGCCTCTGGGTAGGAAAGATGGTGAATTAAACGAAATTCTCCCGGAGATTTCTTGGGAACAATGCCTAGAGGAGAAACCCGGAGAGGTTCAAATGGGGGAACGTCAAACGGGCCAATAATTCGGCCCGCTGTGAGCTCCTTGAACAACTTATCGTGCACGCTAGTAGGATTGTCTGGCGCTTTTGAGATTTCGGGATCGTAAGGAAAATAAAGAACCAAAATACCGTATGGAGAAACCGTGAACAACGCCTTTTAACAGATAGTCCGAAATATCGTTATGATACCCCTTAAGGTAAAATGCGAGGCGGTCAGGATTGACCGGGGTGGCCCGTGACTCAGCGGCTCCCTGACGGTAGCCTCCAGAGGGTGTTCTGGGTGCTGGGATGCTTGTTGTGCTATTCGATTTTGTGGCGGTGCACTGGCTCGCGCGATGGACTGCCCCGCATTTAAAGCATGCGTGTTTGAAACTGCATCCCCGGCAAAATTGTCCGGAATGAAACCGCCAACACACTCCCTTGGGAAAAGACTGAAAGGGACGCTGGTTGGGCCGCCGGGTACGAAAATCGGGATTGTAGGGTGGCCTAGACGCGGCAAGAGAGCTATGTAAAGCCTGATGCCATAATTCCCATGCTACATTATCCCATGGATAACGATCGGGCTTAGACTGGCGAAGAAATCTAAACTGCTCATCGTAATAGCGCCAATTACCCTGTTTGGCGGCAATGCCCCGGACCACCTCGCAGTACTTCATTAACGAGCTTACCGCACTAGGAGTACATTAAATGCGGTCAGCCATTGGTCAATAGATAAGCTCCGCCGTTTGGGTTTCACGTGTTCAAGGCAAAGACCAGGGTTATCGTGGCCATTTGTCACAGATATCCGATATTTCGCTTCGCCCGGAGTTACTGTAAGGAGCGAGCCAAAATCAACATACTCATGAACCCATATCTTTGCCTTGATACGATCTGAGGCGCGAGATTCCAGGTCGAAAGTGACACTGGAAAACGTCTCGTGTGGTTTATCAGACGGAAATACTAGCCTACCGGCAGCCACACTGTTAGTCAGGTCCGCGATTTCTATGGACGCGGCGTCTTCAACCAATGTTGGTTCTTGAGCACTCGTGGCTTGTTCACTTGCAGCAGGCGCTGGACCGGGGTCGATAATTCCTGCTGATTGTAAGACGCTTGAAAGGGCTTGAGAAATCACGGCGGTCAGTTCAGTGGGGCTGAAATTCGAAGTAGACGGCGCTGCTGGCGGCTGACTTCGAGTGGGCCGTGGAAACAATCTCTGCTCGGCGCCCTTTGCAGGGACTGCCGGTATAGGTCGTTTGGCTGCTTGGCGCTTGGAAGCTCGGTTAGAGGGCATGCTTATGAGAAATGGTACCTGACATTACTCCAACATATATTGTCACATTAGTTATGAGCAAATTTAGCGGGTGTGTTCCCATGCCTTGGCGAGCTATTTGTAAGGCAAATAAGCCAAAATAGGAAGTTAATCCGAGACATTCAAATAGGCTCGTAAGTGCTGGGCTATTAACGCACCAACAAAACTGAAAGTAGAACGGGAGCCAAAGAATAACAAGTACGTACTAGTACAAACCACAGCATGAACATGACAACACTGAACAATCCGAGACATTCAAACAGGACATTTGTCCTGTAATGGCCTGTGTGCATCGGGCACACTAATGTCATAAACAAAAGCCGCAAAGAAATAACACACTAAGCCATAAATTTCAAGTACAGAACATGCAAGTGAATCACAACTGCTTGAGAACCAACAATATAGCCTGCAATTTTTGTGGTATATGTAATATGTACAGAAAAATATATATATATATATATATTTATATATAAACGGGTGCCGCGGCAAATAGTAAAGGTTTATGGTTTAGAATGACGCCGTGCACATATCAGACTGGCCGCGAAGGGCCAAAGACAAGTAGCAAAACCGCTAGGTTGAGCACACACCCACTAACTGCAAGGCCTTCAAAATCGCCCCTCGAATGCTGCGCATAAATTTATAATTGCCTAATCTGTTAAGGTGAACTCCATCGGCTAAATATAGCTCACTGTATGAGTTCCAAAAACCCCTATGTCGCCAGTAATAACAAAAAGGCAACTGCTCTAGAACAACTTTGAGGTACTTATGAAGTTTGGCCACCTTACAATTAAACTCATCCGAGTTCGGTGAACGACGACGAAGGACCTACCCGATAACAACAAGTTGCACGGAGGAAAACTCCTGCAATTCACGGGCCAAAGTTTCGAGCTCCGAGCCAACGGAATGTGGCGTAAGCTCAACTAGATCGTTAGAGTCAAGCTCCAAAATAATAATATCGGGGGCTATGCGACGCACAACATCGAAATCGAACTTACGAAATTTAGCAATCGTGCGCCCCCAACCCCGTGGAAATGAATCTGACTTATGCCACTTAAGGCTGTAAAAGTAGGAATATGCCTCTCTTTCTGTACAAACGCCTTGAGACGATGAATGAAAGAATGCCCGATTATCAATACGCGGCGCTTGGCCATAATTGCAGGATCAAAACGCATCTTAATAGGAGCTAGACGGAATACACGGGGGATTACAAAAACGATCTACTTGCCTGGTTGAAGAAAAGAAATACTGTAACTCGGGAATCTTTCGAAGTTATGCTATCACGATTGCCGTTGACAGAAAAAGGGGCGAGTGATAGCCAGACTCACAAATTTATATCCTTCACTGCGTGTGGTGTCCTAAAAATCGTTATCTTGATCTCAACCTCTACAGCCTGCACCCAAAGATAAGATAAGGCCCCGCCTCATCATAAAACCCATTATCGCGCGACAATAATGGGCAATTTTTAGACAATTTGTAAGAGAATTTTCACGGTAGTTGGTTTTTACTAGCTGTGATGAGTACTACCTCTGCACACGGTGTGGAGCGCTTACCATCCATTCCGGATTTCAAAGATTTTGACTTTCGGTCATAATCTCACTCTTTGAAAACTTGCAAGATCATTTTGAAAGTAGCTGGATTTTACTACCTGTGATTAGTGCTGCCTGTGCGCACGGTGTCAGGCGCGTGCAACCCATTCCTTATTCCGAGATTTTGACCGTCAGTCATATTATCACGCTTTCAAAACTTGCAAGGTCTTGTTGAATTTAGGTGGTTTTTACTATCTGATATGAATACTACTTGTGCGAACAATGTGTAGCGCGTACCATCAAGTCCTTAGTTGCGAGGTTTTGGCTCTTCCTCATAATCTCACTCTTTGAAAACTTGTAAGAGCATGTTTATAGTAGGTGGTTTTCACCAGCTGTGATGTTTACTACTTGTGCGCACGCTGTGAAACACTTACCATGTATTCCGGATTCCATAGATTTTGACTCTCTGTCATAATCTCACCTTTTGAAAACTTGTAAGAACATGTTGAAAAAGTAGAGGCTTTTACTAGCTGTGATAAGTACTACTTGTGCGCACGGTGTGGAGAGCTTACCATCTATTCCTCATTTGCGATATTTTGACTCTCGGTCATAATCTCACTCTTTGTAAACCTGTAAGAGCATGTGGAAAGTAGGTGATTTTTACTAGCTGTGATGAGTGCGACTTGTGCGTACGGTGTGGAGCGCGTCTTATCATTTTGACTCTATGTCAAAATCTCACTCTTTTCAAACTTGTAAGAGCATGTTGAAAGTAGGTGGTTTTTACTAGCTGTTAAAAGTACTAATTGTGCGCACGATGTGGAGCGCGTCCCATCATTTCCTGATTTCGGAGATTTGGACTCTCGGTGATAATCTCACTCTTTGAAAACTTGCAAGAGCATGTTGAAAGTTAGGTGGTTTTTACTAGCTGTGATGCGTACTACTTGTGCGAACGATGTGGAGCGCGTCCCATCGTTTTGACGCTATGTCAAAATCTCACTCTTTTCAAAGTTGTAAGAGCATGTTGAAAGTAGGTGGTTTTTATTAGCTGTTAAAGGCCCGACCAAACGGATCCAACATGTTGATGCAACATCGTCCAACATTGTTGCATCCAACATGTTGCACTCGTTTGGCCAGCATGTTGCACGATGTTGCATGATGTTGGATGATGTTGGACGAAGTTTGATATCAATCAAACATCGTCTTCAACATCATCCAACATTTCTTTTGTTCTCAGGTTTGAAAAACAATGTTACACTCGTTTTTGGCCACTGTTTTCAACAATGCTGAACGCGCCCATGCCAACTAAGCTGACTTTGCGGTATGTTTATTCATTGTTTATACTTGCTTCGCGCGTTCCCGCGTGAGTGTTCAAGATACAGTATCACGAACGAGCAAAGTTTTCGATGTCTCGACGAAGAGAGCTGTAACACAAGCGATCTCTCTTCAAAAAGAAAGCGAAAGGGAAAAGGAGTAACTGTAACTGTAGGCGAGCGAAAGCGAAAAGATTGTCTTACGCGGAGATCGAAAGACTTAAGTCTGGTTTTCACTAGCGACGCAAGCACAAGCGCAAGCATAAGTAGCTTATGCTAAGTGAAAACGAACACTACGGAAGCGAACGCAAGCATAAGCGCAACCACAAGGAAAAGGAAAAATTTTCATCCTTACGCTTGTGCTTGCGCTGATGCTTATGCTTGCGTTAAGCCCGTTTTCAATAAGCGCTCTTGTGCTCGAGTCGCTAGTGAAAACCAGGCTTTATCTACAGTTACCGGTTTCGCAGCATTTTCTGAGCTAACAAAGACAATATGGCACGGGTTTGTTTTCTAAGGAGTCTTGGTAAATTTTGGTCCCAAACCCTTGAGACCAAGCGTTGAATCCAACGTGCTGCATTCGTTTGGCCACCTAGTTTAACACTGTGCAACATCGTCCAACAATGTTGGATGATGTTGCACTCGTTGGGCCGGGCGTTAAAAGTACTACTTGTGCGCAGGATCTGGAGCGCGTCCCATCATTTCCTGATTTCCGATATTTGGACTCTCGGTGATAATCTCACTCTTTGAAAACTTGCAAGAGCATGATGAAAGTAGGTGGTTTTTACTAGCTGTGATGAGTACTACTTGTGCGCACGATGTGGACCGCGTCCCATCGTTTTGACTCTATGTCAAAATCTCACTCTTTTCAAACTTGTAAGGGCATGTTGAAAGTAGGTGGTTTTTACTAGCTGTGATGAGTACTACTTGTACTCATCACTACTCATCACTACTTGAGCGCGTCCCATCATTTCCTGATTTCCGATATTTGGACTCTCGGTCATAATCTCACTATGTGAAAACTTGCAAGAGCATGTTGAAGGTAGGTGGATTTTACTAGCTCTAATTAGTGCTACCTGTGCGCACAGTATCAGGCGCGTGCCATCCATTCCCGATTCCGAGATTTTGACTGACGGTCATATTATCACGCTTTGAAAACTTGCAAGGTCTTGTTGAATTGAGGTGGTTTTTACTAGCTGAGATGAATACTACTTGTGCGGACAATGTGGAACGCGTCCCATCAGATCCTTAGTTGCGAGGTTTTGACTCTCGGTCATAATCTCGCATTTTGAAAACTTGTAAGAGCATGTTGAAAGTAGGTGGTTTTCAATAGCTGTGATGAGTACTACTTGTGCGCACGCTGTAAAACGCTTACCATCAATTCCGGATTTCAGAGATTTTGACTCTAGGTCAAAATCTTACTTTTAGAAAACTTGTAAGAACATTTTGAAAGTAGGTGGCTTTTACTAGCCGTGATGAGTGCTACTTCTACGCACGATGTGGAGCACGTCCGGTCAATTGATGATTTCCGAGATTTTGACTGTCGGTCATAATCTCACTCTTTGAAAAGTTGAAAGATGATGTTCAAAGGGGTTGGTTTTTACTAGCTGTGATGATTGCTAGTCGAGCGGACGATGTGGAGCGCGTCCCACCAATTCCTGATTTTCGACATTTCGAGTCTCGGTGCTAATCTCACTCTTTGAAAACTTGAAAATCATGTTGAAAGTAGGTGTTTTTTACTAGCAGTGATGAATACTACCTGTGGGAATGTTGTGGAGCGCGTCCCATATATTCCTGATTTCCGAGATTTCGACTGTCGGTCATATTATCACGCTTTGAAAACTCTCAAGATTTTGTTGATATTAGGTGGTTTCTACTGGCCGAGATTAATACTACTTGTGCGAACAATGTGGAGCGCGTCCCATCAGATCCTTAGTTGCGAGGTTTTGACTCTCGGTCATGATCTCGCATTTTGAAAACTTGTAAGAGCATGTTGAAAGTAGTTGGTTTTTAATAGCTGTGATGAGTACTAGTTGTGCGCACGCTGTGGAACGCTAACCATCAATTTCGGATTTCAGAGATTTTGACACTTGGTCATAATCTCACTTTTTGAAAACTTGTAAGAACATGTCGAAAGTAGTTGGTTTTTACTAGCTGTGGTGAGTGCTACTTGTGCACACGGTGTGGAGAGCTTACCATCAATTTCTGATTTCCGAGATTTTTACTCTCGCTGATAGTCTCACTCTTTGAAAACTATTAAGAGGACTTCGAAAGTAGGTGGCTTTTACTACCTTTGATCAGTGCTACTTCTGCGCACAGTGTGGAGCCCGTCCCGTCAATTGATGATTTCCGAGATTTTGACTATCAGTCATAATCTCACTCTTTGAAAACTTGAAAGATCATGTTCAAAGTAGGTGGTTTTTACTAGTTGTGATGAATTCTAGTAGAGGGGACGATGTGGAGCGCGTGCAATCAATTCCTGATTTTCGACATTTTGAGTCTCTGCGCTTATCTCACTCTTAAAAAACTTGTAACAGCATGTTAAAAGTTGGTTGTTTTTACTAGCTGTGATGAGTACTACTTGTACGCGCGGTTTAGAGCGCTTACCATGAATTTCCGATTTTCGACATTTTGACTCTCGGTGCGAATCTCAGTCGTTGAAAACTTGTAAGAGCATGTTGAAAGTAGGAGGATTTTACTAGCTGTTGTTAGTGCTACCTGTGCGCACGGTGTCAGGCGCGTCGTACACATTCGTGATTCCGAGATTTTGACTGACGGTCATATTATCACGCTTTGAAAACTTGCAAGACTTGAATTTAGGTGGTTTTTACTAGCTGAGATGATTACTACTTGTGAGAACAATGTGGAGCGCGTCCCATGAAGTCCTTAGTTGCGAGGATTTGACTCTTTCTACTAGCTGTGATGGGTACTTCTTGTGCTCTCCGTGAGAAGCGCTAACCATCAATACCTGATTTGCAAGATTTTGACTCTCGGTCATAATCTCACTCTTAGAAAACTTTTAAGATCGTGTTGAAAGCAGGTTACTATTTACTAGCTGTGATGAGTATTACTTGTGTGCAAGGGGTGAAACGCTTCCCATCAATTCCTGATTTGATAAATTTTGAATCTCGGTCATAATCTCACTCTTTTCAAACTTGTAACGACATGTTGAATGTAGGTAGTTTTTACTTGCTGTGATGAGTTCTACCTCTGCGCACGGTCTGGACCGCGTCCCATCAATTTCTGATATCCGAGATTTTGACTCTCGGTCATAATCTCACTCTTTGAAAGCTTGTAAGAACATGTTAAATGTAGGTGGTTTCTACTACCTGTGATGTGTGTTACTTGTGCGCACGATTTGTTGAACGCTTACCATCAATTCCGAGAGATTTTTACTTGTCGGTCATCATCTCACTCTTGGAAAACTTGAAAGATCACGTTGAAAGTAGGTGGTTTTTACTAGCTTTGATGAGTACTACTTGTGCGCATGGTGTGGAGCGCGTCAAATCAATTCCTGATTTCCGAGCTTTTGACTCTCGGTGATAATATCACTCTTAGAAGTCTTTTAAGATCTTGTTGAAAGGAGTTGGAGTTTACTAGCTGTGATTAGTGCTACCTGTGCGCACGGTGTGAGGCGCGTGCCATCCATTCCTGATTCCGAGATTTTGGCTGACGGTGATATTATCACGCTTTGAAAACTTGCAAGGTCTTGTTGAATTTTTGACGATTTTACTAGCTGAGATGAATACTACTTGTGCGAACAATGTGGAGCGCGTCCCATCAAGTCCTTTGTTGCGAAGTTTTGACTCTCGGTCATATTCTCACATTTTGAAACTTGTAAGAGCATGTTGAAAGTAGGTTGTTTTCAATAGCTGTGATGAGTACTACTTGTGCGCACGCTTTGGAACGCTTACCATCAATTCCGGATTTCAGAGATTTTGATTCTAGGTCATAATCTCACTTTTTGAAATGTTTTAAGAACATATGGAAAGTAGGTGCGTTTTACTAGCTGTGGTGAGTACTACTTATGCGCACGGTGTGGAGAGCTTTTAATCAATTCCCGATTTCCGAGATGTTGACACTCAACGATAATAGCACCCTTAGAAATCTTTTAATAGGATTTTGATAGTAGGTGGATTTTACTAGCTGCGATTAGTCCTACCTGTGCGCACGGTGTGGAGCGCGTCCCATCACTTCCTGATATCCGAGATTTTGACTCTCCTTCATAATCGCACTCTTTCAAAGCTTGTAAGAAGATGTTAAAAGTAGGTGGTTTCTACTAGCTGTGATGTGTGCAACTTGTGAGCACGATTTGAGGAGCGACCCATCAATTCCGGATTTCCGAGATTTTGACTATCGGTCATAATCTCACTCTTTGAAATCTTGCAAGATCATGTTCAAAGTAGGTAATTTTTACTAGCTGTGATTAGTACTACTTGGGCGAACGGTGTGGAGCGCTTCCCATCAATTTCTGAGTTATGAGAAGTTGACTCTCTGTCATAATCTCACTCTTTTAAAACTTGTAAGAGCATTTCGAATGTAGGTGGCTTTTAGTAGCCGTGACGAGTGCTACTTGTGCGCACGATGTGGAGCACGTGCCTTCAATTCATGATTTCCGAGATTTTGACTGTCGGTCATAATTTCACTCTTTCAAAACCTGCAAGATCGTGTTAAAATAGGTGGTTTTTACTAGCTGTGATGAATACTAGTCGTGGAGATCATGTGGAGCGCGTCCCATTAATTCCTGATTTTCGACATTTTGAGTTTCAGTAATAATCTCGCTCTTTGAAAAATTGTAAGAGCATGTTGAAAGTAGGTGGTTTTTACTAGCTGTGATGAGTACTACTTTGGCACACGATGTGGAGCGGTTACCATCACTTCTCTTAGTTACGATAAGTTGACCCTCGGTCATAATCTCAGTTTTTGATAACTTCCAAGCTAATGTTGAAAGTAAGTTGTTTTACTAGCTGTAATGAGTACTAGTTGTGCGCACCGTGTGGAGTGCTTACCATCAATTCCTGATTTCCGACGTTTTGCCTCTCGGTCATAATCTCACTCTTTGAAAACTTGTACGAGCATTTTCAAAGTTGGTAGCTTTGACTAGGTGTGATGAGTACTACTTGTGCGCACGGTGTGGAGCGCTTTCCATCAATTCCTGATTTACGACATTTTCACTCTCGGTCTTGCAAGATCATGTTCAAAGTAGGTGCTTTTACTAGCTGTGATGAGTACTAGTTGTGCGTACGGTGTGAGGCGCGTCCCATTCTATTCTTGGTTTCCGAGATATTCACTGTCGGTCATAATCGAACTCTTTGAAAAGTTACAAGACAGTTGGTGGTTTTTACTAGCTGTGATAGGTACTACTTTTGCGAACGGTCAGGAGAGCTTACCATCGAATCCTCATTTGCAAGATTTTGACTGTCGGTCATAATCTAACTCTTTGAAAAGTTACAAGACAGTTGGTGGTTTTTACTAGCTGTGATAGGTACTACTTTTGCGAACGGTCAGGAGAGCTTACCATCGAATCCTCATTTGCAAGATTTTGACTGACGGTCATAATCTCACTCTTTTTAAACTTGTAAGAGCATGTTGAAAGTAGGTGGTTTTTACTAGCTGTGATGAGCACTACCTGTGCGCACGACGTGAGGTGCGTCCCATCAATTCCTGGTGTCCGAGATTTTGACTGTCGATCATTATCTCACTCTTTGAAAACTTGCAAGATCATGTTGAAAGTAGTTGGTTTTTAATAGCTGTGATGAATACTACTTTTGCGCACGGTGTGGAGCGCGTACCATTAATTCGTGATTACCGACATTTTTACTCTCGCTTTTGATCTCACCGTTTGAATATTTGTAAGAGCATGTTGAAAGTAGGTGGTTTTCAGTAGCTGTGATAAACAGTACTTGTGCAAACAATGTGGAGCGCGTCCCATCAATACCTGATTTGCGAATTTTAAGTCTCCGTCACGATCTCACTCTTAAAAAAACATGTTGAAAGTAGGTGGTTTTTACTAGCTGTGATGAGTACTACCTGAGCGCACGGTGAGGAGCGCTTACCATTAATTCCTGATTGACGAGATTTTGAGTCTCGGTGATAACATAATCTCACTCTTTCAAAACTTGTAAGAGGATGTTAAAAGTTGGTGGTTTTTACTAGCTGTGATGAGTACTTCTTTTAGGTGCGGTGTAGAGCGCTTACCATGAATTTCCGGTTTCCGAGAGTTTGACTCTCGGTCATAATCTCACTCTTTGAAAACTTGTAAGAGGATGTTGAAAGTAGGTGGTTTTTGCTAGCTGTGAGGAGTACTACTCGGGCGCACGCTGTGGTACGCTTACCATCGATTCCTGATTTACGAGAAGTTGACTCTCGGTCATAATCTCACTCTTTGATAATTTGCAAGATCATGTTGAAAGTAGGTGGTCTTAACTAGCAGTGGTGAGTACTACTTGGGTGATTGGTGTGGAGCGCGTACAATCAGTTGTTGGTTTCCGAGATTTTAACTTTGGTTCGTAATCACTCTGTTTGAAAACTTGGAAAAGGAAGTTCAAATTAGGTGGTTTTTACTAGCTGTTACGAGTACTACTTGTGCGCACGATGTGGAGCGCGTCCCATCATTTCCTGATTTCCGAGATTTAGACTCTATGTCATAATCTCACTCTTTTGAAACTTGTAAGAGCCTGTTGAAAGTAGTTGTTTTTTACTAGCTGTTAAGAGTACTACTTCTCAGTACGGTGTAAGGCGCGTGTCATCGATTCCTGATATCCCAGATTTTGACTCTCGGTCATAATCTCACCATTTGAAAACTTGTAAGAGTATGCTTAAAGTAGAGGGTTTCACTAGCTGTGATAAGTACTACTTGTGCTCACGGTGTGGAGAGCTTACCATCGATTCCTGATTTGCGAGATTTTGACTCTCGGTCAAAATCTCACTCTTTGTAAACCTTTTAGAGAGCGAGTTCTGCGTACGATGTGAGGCGCGACCCATCAAGTCCTGATCTCCGAGATTTACACTTTCGGTCATAATTTAGCACTTTGAAAACTTACAAGATCAAATTGAAAGTTGTTGGTTTTTACTACCTGTGATGAGTACTACTTTCTCGCACGATGTAAGGCGCGTCCGATCAATTCCTGATTTCCGAAATTTGGACTGTCGGTCATAATCTCACTCTTTGAAAACTTGGATTATCATGTTGAAGGTAGGTGGTTTTTAACAACTGTGATGAATACTACTTGTGCGTACGGTGTGGAGGAGAAGGCACAATTGTAATAACTGGTAACAAATTTAATAAAGTCACAAGTGTAATAAGGTTTGGTCACAAATGTAATAAAGTTACAAGTGTAATAAGGTTTGGTCACAAATGTAATAAAGTTACAAGTGTAATAAGGTTTGGTCAAAAATGTAATAAAGTCACAGGTGCAATAAGGTTTGGTTACAAATGTAATAAAGTCACAAGTGTAATAAGGTTTAGTCACAAATGTAATAAGGTCACAAGTGTAATAAAGTTTGGTCACAAATGTAATAAAGTCACAGGTGCAATAAGGTTTGGTCACAAATGCAATAAAGTCACAAGTGTAATAAGGTTTGGTCACAAATGTAATAAAGTCAATAATAAAGTCAAAGTGCAATAAGGGTTGGTCACAAATGTAATAAGGGTTTAGACATAGGCACAAACTTGAAAGGCACCTGCCATTCAAAGTTGATGTCGTCATCAATCTATCGCTTTAGTTTTGTTATTTTACGCATCATCTAATGAGAAGCGATTCTTAATTCCACGTATGAATTAATTTCAAAGCTTTTGTACAAATTAGGTACTGCTCTCAACTGATAGCGTCATTAGGTATTGTAGGATTATTACATAACAGTTGTGCCCCAATGCATGCGGGGACGACGTGCAATAAAGGAGTCGCCATCTTGGTTGTGTAGAAAACGTTCTCTAGCTTTCTCCGG